>CM076581.1:881170064-881367622 GCA_034641835.2 Pinus albicaulis | reverse complement strand
AAGAGAGTATACAATACTGTTAAATTAATGTAAAACAACGTGAGATATACAATTATGATAAAATCAGGGTGAGATTTCTTAACAATGGAAAGCCTTTATTTGTAAATTAATTTTTATATTTCTCTGTAAGTTAATTTTTATATTACTCACTGACATTTATTTTGAAGTCACTTGGAGTTGGCACCACTGACATGAATAGTCCGTTGTACAACTGAAATATGTCCGAATTAGACTGTTTGCACCAAATACATGATTGTCAGCTTCTAACATGCTACCTGCAACGTGGTACTGACCATTCTCGCATTCCCATGTAACACATGGCTTGAAATTATCTCCTTGAGCTGACGTAGATCGACCTCCCCTGACTTCTCTTTGCCCACACAATGGGGCATATCACGGCAATGTAAAGCCCAGGGCCAAATCTCTTAGCTGTTGTTTTTAAGGACTATCTAATTGGGAAACTGAAATTGCAATACTTTTTAAACCCTAATTTGTACATTTCAAATTTGTTTATGATATTTGAATCAACTGAAATGGAAGTTTAGATTGGAAAAGAAGAAGTGAAATGACAATTTTGATTGGAAAAGAAGAATTTTAAATGCTACCATATTTGAATTTTTCTAAAATTATTTTTAAAATTTGATTATATCAAAATAGTTAAAATTGTAATTTTGCTATTAAATTTTTAAATTCAATTTCCTAATAAGAAAAAGAATTATATCGGAAGTCTAAAGTCTCATAACAATTAATTTAGAAATTCAAAAAAGTTTATTGTTGATCATATTACCAATGTTCATGTGAAGAATAGTAGATGCTAGGGAGGAACAAAGGAACCTAAAGATCTAGGGAACAGATGCTAGGGTTTCATTGCGCCGGAACCTGTCAGGCAGATTAGCCGAGGAGTACCAAAATTGTGCAGCGGCTGGGGGACAGAATGTCTACAACCCCAGGGGGGGGGCTGACCCCCTCCTACAGAAACGTCATGACCAGAGAACAAAGTAGCAGACAAGCAGAACCACAAGCAGGACCTACTTCAAATGCCAGGCTGGTATTAGGAGTGGAATGGAAAGCCACGACAGGAGGGCAATGTATGCCACGAGCTCAGAAGAAACCCAGATTTATTATCCCTACTAATAAATTAGATGAGTACAGAAGTTATATGAAGGACCATGCACAAATTTGTAAGTTCATCGACATTTGGCCAACAGAAAAATATCTTTTGAAATGGATTCAAGTAAAATGGGAGCCCAAGGGACACATTAATTTGAATTTCTGACATAGAGGATTTTTTACAGTCATCTTTACGAACCTTCTTGATAAAGAAAGGATCTTTGAGGGAGGTCCTTACTTTTATTACAATGCGGGTCTTTTTTTATGCCAATGGGAGTAATGCTATAACCCTAATCAAGAAAATTTCTTTGCGGCACCGGTCTGGGTTCGACTTTTTGCATTACCAATTGCTTCTAGGACCCATAAATTCAGGAAGGTATAGGTAATTCTCTTGGAAGTTTTGTAAAGATTGCAAAAATAATGCAATGAAGGCGCTACACTTCTTTTGCCCGTATATGTGTGTACATGAACATATTTGAGCCACTCCCAGAATCCATTGAACTTGAATATGAAGGAAAAAAATGGCATCAGTTGCTTGACTACGAACATATCCCATTTCGTTGTCGCATATGCCATGAGTACGGGCATCTCTATAAAACTTTCCCTCTGAACAATCCTACTCCAATGCAAAGAAAATCACTAGAGGTAGCTGAAGGGACATATGAAAAAGATGACGGATTTACAACAGTGATAAATAAAAAGAGGCATAATAAGCAGCATGTCAACCAAAATAACACTCCTAAACAGAGGAATACACAAAACCGTTATGAAACCTTTCAAGAACACAGGGAAAAATCAAAGGTAGGGGAGGATAGCTCGAGTGCAGGGCAAGGACAGATACCATAAATAAATCAGAATGCAAAAAGAAAGGCCCTGCAAGATTCAGTAGAAGGAGAAGAGAATCTGATGGAACAATCGCAAATGGATATATAACAGAAGAAAGAGGATTTAAACTCGAAGGAAGTGGTTTTAAAATGACTCTTGCATGAATGGCACAACTTAGATGATCATTTCATTCGAGACGACCAAAATAAATCATACAAGGAAACTTTTGAGAAAAATCATTACAGTCCAATCTCAAAAACAAGTAAGTAACCCTAATATCCCTCCGTCCAAAGAAGTAAGTACTTAATCAAAAGGTGGAAAAAGGAAAGGAAGACGAACCCTGCATGATTCAATTCAACTAGTAGGGGATATTTTAGTTAATTCTGGAAAGGTAATACCGTTAACAATGGTTTTCCAAAAAATCCCTAAAGTTAAACCATGAAAGTAATCTCCTGGAATATCAGAGGCCTAGATAGTAAAGGTAAACAACGATATTTAAAAGAAAAGTTAAAATCATAAAATCCCCAACTGTTGTTGCTACAAGAAATGAAAGTCTCTGGCCAAAAACTAGAAGACATTCTTAAGTCACACAAGCCACATTATGAGGCAATGGAAATTGATTCACGGGGAAGTGTCGGAGGAATAGCCATACTTTGGAACCCTGCTGAAGTATTAGCAGAAGAATCGATTGGGCTGCCTCTCCTTCTCACTTACTTGGTTAGGAAAATAGGAACAAGAGAAAAGTTGTTCATAACCTCAGTGTATGGGCCTCATATTCTAGGAGAAAGACAGGGCTTCTTGAATATTATAATGACTCTCCACAACATGCATACAACGAAATACTAGCTGTTGGGAGGATACTTTAACATGATTAAGGACCTAACAGAAAAGAAAGGAGGCATAAAGAGAGAGGACCCAAAAATGCAACTCTTTCGAGACTTAATCACTGACCTTAGATTGGTAGACAGACCTACAGTGAATGGAAAATTGACATGGAATAACAAAATAGGGATATTGAATCAAGTTGCGTCAATATTGGACAAGTTCCTTTCTTCAGAATATTTAGTCAGTGTGGATGTGTTTTATGAAGCAGCGATCCTCCCAACGTTGGGGTCGGATCACTGGCCGACAAGAATGGAAATAGACATGAAAGAATGCAGAAAGAACCACCCATTTAGATTTGAATCCTTTTGGCTCAGTGATCCTCCCTTTGTGGAAAAAACAAAAGGATGGTGGGAAACTAACCATATTTAGGGTAGGAATAGAATGCATACGTTCCAAATCAGACTAAAAAATCTAAAGCAAGAAATAAATAAATGGAACAAAATTGAATTTGGAAATATTCAACAAGATTAGGAAATATTGCAGGGAGAAATGAAGCAAGTTCAACAACATATGATCAACCATGGGAGAACAGAGGCTCTAGTAGTAGAAGAAGGAAATCTCCTAAGCTAACTGGAAGAGCATAGGAAGCAAGAAGACCTACTTTGGAAATAAAAATATAGAGTGCAATGGCTAAGAGAAGTGGAGAAAAACACAAACTTCTTTCATAAAGCTATGATTCAGAGGAGACAACACAATGGAATATTTTCCTTGAAAGACTCCATTGGAAATCGTGTTTTGCAACATGATGACATGGAGAATCTATTAGTAACTCACTTTAGTAACCTAATAATGAAGCCAGAACAAGATAGATCCACAGCTGTTGCCTGAATCACAAGACACATCCCCTCAACAGTAAGCAGAGATCAAAACTTGGCCCTACTCAGCGAAATCACTTTTCAAGAGGTGGAGGAGGTGGTCAGGAATATGCCCAAGAATAAAACCCTAGGTCCTTATGGCTCACAATTGAGTTTTGTCAAGCAACATGGCCATTCATGGGAAATGATATATGGGAATTGGTAGAAGAATCTAGGTGTTCTAAACAGGTCTATCGAGCCTTAAATTCTACCTTCATTTCTCTCATCCCCAAACAAGGGAATACTGACATCCCAGAAGGATTTCGCCGTATTTCCATATGTAATGTGGTCTATAAGATTCTCTCTATGATCATAGACAACAGATTAAAGCCCATCCTTCTGAGTCTAATATAACAAACATGGTTTGTGAAAGGTAGACAAATTTTGGATGGAATTATAATGGCGCAAGAAGCAATCCATGCACTATGCAGTCTTAAAGCAAAAGGTATGCTTATCGAACTTGATCTGTCTAAAGCTTATGACTGCATAAGTTGTCCATACTTAAAAGCAATTCTTTCAGCTTTTGGATTGGATGGAAGATGGATTCAATGGTTAATGTCTTTTATTTCCTCTCCCAACTTCTCAATATTAATAAGTGGTATTCCCTCCAACCCCTTCAATGTCTCGAGGGGTCTTCGTCAAGGAGATCCCTTATCCCCTTTTCTGTTTATCATAGTAGTTGAAGGTTTAGGGCATCTAATTAAATCCAAACTCCAAGAGGGACAATTAAAGGGACTGAATCTATGGGGGTCAGGCTTAACTCTTTCCCACCAACAGTTTGTCGATGACATTATGATGTTTTGTCAAGCTACACTACGGGAAGCCAAAGTCATCTTATCAGTTCTTAAAGATTTCATGGCAGCATATTGGACCATAATAAAAAATGATAAATCCAATGTTTACTTTTTTAACTCCAACGAGGTCTCCGAGAGGTTCCTTTCCCGAACTTTGGGCTTCAATCAAGGCTCCTTCCCTATGAAGTACTTAGGAATCCCTCTTAACCTCAAGTCCCGTAGGATCAATGATTGGAAATACCTTCTTAACCACATCTAGAAATGGTTGCAGAATTGGGATTTTTGTGCCCTCAATACACCTAGCAGAGTGGTACTCCTGCACTCAGTCCTACAATCCATTCCTATTTATCCGCTATCAAGAAGAGATGCTGCTAAAATTGTCTGCAACAATATAGTCAATATGTTCAAAAAATTTCTATGTAAAGGTACATATCAAACAAGAAAATGGGCCCTACTCTCCTGGGATAAGATGAATAAACTCAAAAAACTAGGTGTTTTTGGTTTATGAGATCCCTTGTTCTTAATCGAGTAATGGGAGCTAAACTATGGTGGAGGTGGCTTTAATGAGGTAGAGACCTCTGGAAAATGATCTGGTAAAGAAAATATAACATGCCAAGCACAACTATAGGAAAATTGAAAGTATATGAAACCCCTAAAGGGTCCAACATCTGGAACTTAGAGACGATAAACAGGGATTTGATTCGAGAACATAACTTCTGGGAAGTCTAAGGAGGTCAACCACAATTATTCTGGGAAGACTCATGGAAACAAAGGGAAAAACTACTCATCCGCCTAGATTTAGGTGAGATATTCCTATTCACCAATATGCCTCACACAAGATCGTTGGCTTTTTAACAGGAATGGAGAAAATGAAGGAAATTGGAGGAAATGGAAAAGTAAAGATCAGTGGTCGAATGCCCCACAAACATTGCAATGGAATAATTGTGAAAAAGTGATGAAAACCAGGAAACTGGCTTATGCCCATGGAGAAGACATTCTGAGATGGGGATATCATACTAAAGGCATGTTCACCACTCAATAAGGGTATTACATTAAATCAAACAATCTAAATAGCATTACAGTGCCACCCTAGCAGAAAATATGGGCAACCAAACATTGGCAAAAAATAGAACATTTCCTCTTGCTAGTAAGTCATCGGAAAATACTTACCTGGGATCAGCTACAAAAAAAGGGAATGCAGGGGCCTTCGTTGTGCATAATGTGTAAGAAAAAGGAGGAAAATCTAAAGCATTTTCTTAATACCTGTGGCCTTGCAGAAGATCTATGGCAAAATATAAGTATGATTTTTCAACAAACATATAGAGATAATACGAGCATCACGAAAACCATAGTCAACTGGAGGAAAGGGGGATACACCTGTATAGTCCTAAACAGAGCATGGAGATTATCCATAGGATTTCTCCTTTGGGTTATCTGGAAAGAAAAGAACTGTAGAATATTTAGGGAGGATAGAAGACAGCATGATCAGATCTGGCAGGTTATCCTCGAAAACATCTAGGAGACCATTCTAGAAGAAAAATGGAATAAGGAAGATTGGATGGAAAAGGGAAATGAAGGTCGCATCCTTGTAATGATGAATTTAAAACCTCAAATGATGTTTCGAAACCTATGGAAAAAAAATCATATTAGGTAAAACCATTTAGACAGGTTCCAGGCATCGTAACCAGGGTTCTTGCAGCTAAATTATGATGGGGCCTCCAAAGGCAACCCAGGACAGGCGAGAGCAAGTGGAATATTCCAGAATTCCAAAGGATGAGTTTGCAGATTTTATACGCTTGAGTTGGGATTTTCCACAAACAATGAGGCAGAATTAATGCTAGTCAAACAAGGGCTCATAATTGCAGTTCGAGAAAACTATCAAAGACTTCTTGTAGAAGGAGACTCGGCTATGGAAACTAGCATTCTTCAGAAATTGCAACAAGGAACCCCATGGGAGAAGATAAGTCAAACCTGGAGGATAGCTAGACTTATCCATGAGATCAGTATGATTATGCAAGATATACGATATCTCATACCACTGCATGTGCGAAGAACCGGGAACGAGGCTACATACTGCCTAGCTAACTGGGGATGCAACCGCGAAGGGCACCAGCTGGACATCAATGCATTTGACAGGGCTTGGGATATTGGACTACACCCATTTCAAATCGTCATAAATAGAGATAAGTAAAGTTCTCAAGACCAAGACCCCTGATCAGGGTGCAATGAGGAGATTGAGAGGCGAGGCTCGACGGTGGCATGCGGGACCGGGCACAGATTACATGGATGACTCACCACTTCGCATGATCGGTTGGGACATGACCACACACCCGATAATCATACCTATCGTAGGAGTAGTTGGAAACCACATGGGAATGTCAGGAAATTCTTGGAAATAGCGTCGGGATGAACGTTAAGGCTGGAGGCATGCCATAGAGGTAGCACTGATCTCGGAAGGCAACCGGAAGAAACAGTAGTAGTGAAAGCAGAAGGTTGGCATCGACAGCTGATCATCTGGTATGTTTTGTGCCTCCTAACTGTATTTGCAACAATGAATGTAAATGTAAATTGGATGTCTCTCTTCAGAAATCCCTCCGAAAGAGGTTGTTTTACCATTCTAAGGCCATGTCCAAACCTGGAAGTAGGATATAGAATGCTTCATTGTGTGCATGCAACCCTTCTCCATAGTTATGTGGTCAATTTCAAATTTTTGGATAGTTTTTAGTCAGTTTTTTTCAATTGTAAGGTTAAGTGTTCTGATATTTTACAACATGGAGTCTTTTGCTTTTGGTCGAAGAATGCCATGGTTGTTCTGATTTTCCTAGGCCCTGTGGTTATACCCTACATTCAAACACCTTGTAATGTCTGTACTCTTTCAGGTTTTGTGTTAGTGTTGGGGAAGGGCTCTTGTCTCGCAACGCCAGTAAGGGAATTGGGTTGGTATGCCGTCCAAAATGCCTCAGTCTCACAATTGTAAGAGATAGCTAGCATGTTTAGGCATGATCGTCCCAGCAACAATGCGAGAGGTGGCAATAGGTCCTACTCTCATATTTATTTTACCATTTCCCAATTACATTGCATGCAATGTTGTAGGGTTTATAAGGCAGAGTCTAGTTGTTGGTTATTTTGGGGGGTAGTGCAACCATCCATCTCGGGTTCTTGTTCATGTATTTTACTCTGCATTTTAGTAGGTTTATGCTATGATTGAGTCAGAATACGCCACATTTGAGTCTTCCTTTGCTCATAGACTTATGTCGTTCTCGGAACACCTTCTATGACATATTCCAAAGGAACAATAAGGCTGTGGACCCCACCTATAGTAATATCAATACAGTAATTGACTTCCTTTTGCCTTACATAGGACCTGAAAAAGTAAAAACAGGTTTCCCCAGCTCTCTGGTTGATAATCCGGGGCAAAATTGAATCCTGATGTACGAGGACACACAACAATGGCAAAATGACAGACTACCAAGAAGCAGGGTAAGGAAAAAGGAAAGTAAAAGCAGGTCAAACCCATTGCAAGCTATAGCAAGTGAGGCAAGAAATCCAAGAAGGAGGTTATAGAAAACCTTTTCGAAGCCTACACCACACGAAATCCTCCCCACGTCTGCAATCTCATTCATGGATGGGAGAGAGAAAGTGGGCATAAAGAAGATGACATAGAAATGGAGAAAGAAGAAATGGACTTCATAGTTGATCCAGGGAATACTAGAGGATGATTATCCCTTTTCCACCAGTCTATTCAGACTTACTATACTTTTAAATGAGTTCTGGAAAAGGCCCTTACGAGCTTTAAAGAAGTGGGATGAGACCCACATGTGGTTTCTCATGTGATTTCAGTACTACAAGATATTAAAAAGGAACTGCAAGACATTAAGGTATCTCAACATCATGCAACAACACGACTTGGAAGAATCGAGAGGCAAATTCAAATGATGCATCAAGTGGACATGTCGAGGTCCAGTGTCAAAGACCCTACACTGGTTGAGTCCTCAGATGACTAATTCACTGGTTCTTTTTTTTTATGTTCCATGTTTTTAGCGGAAAGCTTTTATATTTACAAGTTGTGAGACTTTGACAGATATAATAATATGGAGTCAATAGTCTATAGGAAGAAAAACAAATTTCAACATTCGATGGCTTTTAAGTCACTAAGATAGCTGAAAGACCTGGTTTCCATGGACAGATTGAGGTTATCGCTTTTTGATATATAAACCTGCTTATTTTTTGATAAATAGAAAAATAAAAAAACACTATTAAACTTTAAAAAAAAAAATAACCTAAAAGATAATAAAAACACCTTTCCAAATCCTAGTATGTTCTTTTTGTCACCAAATTCTAACCAAAATGGCGGTAAATAAAACTAGAATGCTCTGATTACAATAGCGCAAGTCTTTTAAGATCCTTGGAAAAGAAATGCTGTTGTGGTTCTCAAGGATTTCTCATGTCCATCCGTTGTTATGTTTTTTTTATAATGTTAATAGTGGAAAATTGCGACTAATTTTTGCTCCCGGTTATCATAAGCATCTAATTATCGATGAATCATCATGCATCCATTAAAGTCGTCTTGCAAAATATTTTATATTTGGCGGATTGGTGCGGCATATGTATAATAATATGGTTTTCCTATTCAATCCGAATGGAGAATAATATTCCATGGTTCTGCAAGCTGCATCATAATAAATTATTGATTCGTGCAATGCAACTGTCTGAATGCCCATGAAAATAAGGCGTGGGAAAATGGGAAGGACACTGGGCTTAGATTTCAATGACTCGTCTTAAATCTGTGAATTTGTTCACATATTTATGCAGAATTACTGATCATTCTAATATCTCTGTTATACCGTTTATTTACAAATTCACATATTTATGCAGAATTACTGATCATTCTAATATCTCTCTTATACCGTTTATTTATTCTAATACTTGCTTGATTCTTTCAAACAACATTAATTTTTCTGTGATGGTCTCCAAGGAAATTGAAGTGCCCTTTACGGTACACTGAATCATGGAGACACGCTGTTCGGTCAGCTCAGAATTCTTATGATTTGACATGTTCATGTCAAACTGGAATAACGCATAACATGTTTTTCATTTAAATTTATTCTCCAGAAAATCTTTCTGTATTTTCTAGTTGGTTAGGTAGAATAGTTTTATGTCTCTTTAAAGTATCCAATTTCAAATCTCATCAAAGTAGACATATTGTCATATTCCACAATAAACATCATTATAGATTCTTTTCATTGTAAAACAAACAGAAATGTGGTTTTATCATGAAATCCACTTCTACTTTCACACAGTTTAGATTCCAAAGCGCTTTGCTCCATATGGATTTATATTCGATGAGAAATTGGGTGTTAAAGTTGAGATTGCAGTATATTTAACTTTTAATGTCAATTGGTCAAATGGAAAGAAAAGAGATTCCCAACAATTGCAGCACATGGTTTAATGTTGTATTATTTTGTTGGAGTTCATTTTTTTTTTTTGGAAAATTTAACTGGATTAATATCTATGAATATATATTTAAAAACATAATTTTTTTATTCTACTTTTATCTTTTCTTTCTTAAAATTTAAAAACTCTTATAATTCATAAAAATTTGGTATACTCTTTTCAGTTTAATATT
The DNA here is from genome assembly GCA_034641835.2 of Pinus albicaulis. NCBI lineage: Eukaryota > Viridiplantae > Streptophyta > Pinopsida > Pinales > Pinaceae > Pinus > Pinus albicaulis. Next base: position 881,357,528 of record CM076581.1, on the reverse strand, counting down.
CCCTTTTCAATTAAACTGATAGTTTTCTTAGATTAACAAAATTAGTCAAACTTAGTGACAACATCTTCATTAATTTTGAATTTTAACACTATTACTTTTGAATTTTTACACTACAAGTAATACTCAAGTTGAACAATATTTATCCAATCACTCAATAAATAATTAAACATACAACTTTAGTAAATAAAAAACAAGTTTGGTAACCTAAAAAGTAAATTTTGGCTATCCTAATTACTCCTGTTATCCTTAGTTTGTTTAACGCTTCCTAAAACACAGGGGTAAGAAAATAAAAGAATAAAACGGAAAACGAGTTCAACCCTACCAAAATTAATATCCGTGAAATGTTGTTCACTTCAGCAATTGAAATTAGGTAGTATCAGGATGCACACAGCAGTAAATCTTTGAATATGAATTGAATTAAATGTAAAGTATTATTATTTTTTGTATTGTATTTTTATCCAATATTGGAGTTGGTTATTTTCTTTGAAATTTTTACAATTTAAACTTTTTCCATGAGATTTGCTTTTCAAAAACACAAAATAAAATAAAATTGAATAACTAGAAATCAAATGCTCGACCGACTATATCTTGATTAACATACGAGCATAGTCATTTAATTTAAGTGGTTGATTTTTAAATTTATAGGTATGCTTTAATTTAATTTGGTATGCTCTAATCTAATTTGTGGTTGATGATTTTTGAATTTATAGGTATGTTCATATTAATAGGTAATATAGCGTGATAATTGATAGGTGTATAAATTTTTATAAATATGTTTTTATAAATTATATAGTTTAAATTTAAAATTTCAATAAACTTTGTTTGATACAGGACTTGAGGGTAGTGTTTGCCATTTACTTTATTGATTTATTTTGGAGTTCATTGTTTAGTGATGACATTATTTATCTGGTTAATTTGTACTCTCTTAGTATTTTGTTATATGACTATTCTCAGTGAGGCTTGAACCCCTCCAACTCGTTATGCCTATTTTCTCTGAGGCTTGAACCCCTTCAACTCGCCATGCCGAGAGTGTGACAGCTGCAATTATGACTAACTAGTTGTTAGCTAGTTAAAAGACATTTTTATCTCTTGTTAAGAAAATATTGGAACAATTAATGTTTTTATAGGAAAGTTATTTCTTTTCTTTTTAATTTTGAACAATAAATTGGTTATGAAAAGTAAAAGTAAAAAGGTTGTTGGTAAATGTTTTCCTGGAACTGAAAAAGGTGGTTGGACAGTTTGAACAGTTACCTACTCCTCTTAGGGATAAGAGACTCGTCCCACTGAGGAGTAGGGGTTATGTTCAGGAGGAAAGGAAGGGTGAATATTTCTTTCTTGAGTTGGTAGTGACCAGTGGAAAAAAATATATCATTCATTAAAATTCCTGAAGATTTATGGTACTGACTGGACTGGGGGGTCCTGAGGTCACAACAGAGAATCTACTATCAAGCCATACCTTTTAAGGGTGGAGCACAGGGGCAAGAGGAGGACGTAATTGCCCTCTTGAAGGTTGCGTGGACACCAACAGCTAACTACGTTATCGAAATAAGTGACTGTTTAATTATTAATACAGCACAGTGAATGTCAAGTTGACTATTATTTAAATAAGTGACTATCTATTTCTTAATACAGCACAGTGAATGTCAAGTTTACTGTTATTTAAATAAGTGATTGTCTATTTCCTAATACAGCATAGTGGATGTCAAGATTTCTGTTATTTAAATAATTGACTTTCTAATTCCTATTATAGCACAGTGAATGACAAGCTTACTGTTATACAAATATTGGTTGTCTAGGACTAAATTTTAAATATAAATAGCAATGTTTTTACTTTCCTATTTAAAGTTAAACAGGAGATTTAATTCTAAGCGGTATGTACGGATACAGGAAAAAAACCTGTATTCAACCCTATCAAGGTTAAACCCATCTTTGATGTAACCTGTTTTCATAATAGAGAAGAAAGTTTGACCCAGTGTTTCATATAGGATTTAGCTATGTATATAAATATATTCCTTTTTGTCAAGTTCCATAGGGCACATTGAAATCTATAGATTAAAAATGGAAAATCAATATTTGATTGAACCATGTATTAATAGCATGCTATGTTTTACAAATCTTTTTGGAAAGAAAAACAAGGAAACCACTAACATGTGTGGAGAGAACTGTGGGTATCAAGTTTAGAGTATACTCCTAACTTGATACATTTCGCTCTTCATTATTAAAAACTCTATACATGGACTACTGATGGTGGTCCAGTCACCAATGATGCACCTAGGATATACCTTAATTATCTAGAAAAAAAAAGTGCAATTGCCAGAGAGGAAATATAAGTAAGACAGGAGAACTATCCTTTCTGTTTTTTTAAAAAGAATTACATTTTCTCTAGCAGATTGAGTATATAAATATTTATGAGGAAATGTATGTAAATTGACTAAGAAAATAAGTTAAAATTCCAATAAAAGAGTTTATCCATTGAATAACGTCGAACCAAAGAAAGAAGACTTCATTAAAAAAATTACGCAAACTGTAAATATAAAGAAGAATCTTCTGAGAATCGTCCATTCATAAGCTTAGGTAAACAGAGCAGTACAACATAAATCTTTCTGAGTCAAATGCATAAGTGAAATCTAATAAAGCTCAAACCAAGAATTTGCTCTAGCAGATCGAGTATATAAATATTTATGAGGAAATGTACATAAATTGACTAAGAAAATAAGGGAAAATTCCAATAAAAGAGTTTATCCCTTGAATAATGCCAGACCAAAGGAAGAAGAATTTGTTAAAACAATTACAAAAACTCTAAATAGAAATAAAAATCTTCCGAGAAGCATCCATTCATAAGCTTAGTTAAACAAAGCAGTACAACATAAATCTTTCGGAGTCAAATGCATAAGTGAAATCTAATAAAGCTCAAACCCAGAATTTCGGGTTGAGAAAAGAAACCACTGTACTGTTATTTAATTAATACATAAACTGTTTCTCAAGCCTTGAATTGAAATATACAACTCTTCAATATTAAATTTTCAAATAAACCCTAACTATTTTCACAGTAAGGAGTTTTTCTTTCGGAAGAGAGGTAAATGTTCGTCGAGGTACCTGAAGAAACGAACAAACTCATCAGCAGAAGCTAAAGGAGTTCCGCCAGAATTTCGTTAGGTAAGAGTTTGAATGCATAACCCGAGATAGAATTCACTAACCTGCGGATGGTCAATATATTTAAGATAAGTAACATGTAAGAGAAATAAAGTTCGAAAAACAACAAAATATTTTATGTAACCCTAAGGTTAGTAAAGAGTATAGAAGCTGGCGGAGGGTAAAGCTTGCCTAATGAAAGGAAATTTTGTACTCCGGTTCTGCAATAGAAACCTTGAATTAATAAATTAACCAATAGAAAAAAAACACACTTACGACAAAAAAAACTTAAGGGAGGTTTGAATCTTCCAGAATGGGAGAATTTCTATCACCTGACAGGTTAAGAGAAGTGCTAGTAGATAGCACAACGCAGCTTGAAGGACATGGCACTAGGAAGTCGAAGACCTTAAGGGGGTGCTAGTAGATGGCGCAGATCGAAGATTAAGGAGGCCTGGAGCCGAAGGGCATGGATCTACTCTCCCGAGAACTCCCATCCCTGAGAAAAAAAAGGTTAACCAGATGGCATAACCAGTTAAATAATTTGGGAATCCAAACCATTACTTATACCTTGTTGTAATGGTGATGCCAGCGCCAGAGTCGAGGGCTGGCCACTCACTGTGAGAAATCATCTCCGAGCCGAGGAGAAAATACCTCTATACAGACAAAGAGAAAAGAACTGCTAAGTGACAAATGAAAGTGTTGAAAAGAAAATTTAGGGTGGGCGTGAAAGTCCAGGTGCTTCCCACCATAAGTGTAAGTCGTTGATCCATGAGCATATCGACGGTGCCAAATCCATCGGGGACCATTGGAAACCGCGAGGCATTGCCGCCGTAGCCACATCTATTAAGGGTAGTAAATGCACAATAATGTCGATCTTTAAATTCTTTAGCATGTCAGCCGCTTGCCGACGGAAATCCTGGTTATAATCATGTATCGGTTAAATATCAAATGAATAGGAGTACCATTGCATCGAGTTTCACAATCATTCCAAACTTACCATAAAACCCTATTGCAAAGATATGTGAATATAAAATAAGGGTTGAGCAATTTGTGAGTTAAGAATTGAAAAATTTTATAAGTGGATTAGAGTTATAATGTTATTTGAAGTTAAATGTTTAATGCGAAATGTGACTAAAGACTTAGGAGAAGGTGCTAATAACTAAGTTAGTGGTACGACCTCTCTCCTTTAACATAAATCTAATTTGTTTAATTCAACTATGTGAGAGTAGATAAAGTTTTTTTGTGTTCATATGTTACAAATGGTATTAGAGCTAAGTTCATACGTTGGAACCATAAGTGTAAGCTAACCGTAAATATGTATGTATATTGATGCACAAAGTTTAGAAAGAAACATCATGAGAAGGGGAAACACACAGCAAACCCCCCAAGACACCGGGGAATCCCAAGCTCAACCAGTGATGAACCCAGAAATGTGGGTTCAATTAAGTGTCGAACAACACCAACAAACTAGTAGACTGCTAGAAGAACATCAACACCAAACCAGTTTCCTATTGAATATGGTACAACAACTATAGGAGGAAATGGTGAGTGTTCGAAAAGATAATGAACGACTACTGCAAGACCAGGAAAAGATATTAAAAATCATGTCAGATAAAAAAAACCAATAAGTGGAACATCCAGGTACTGACAGAGGCATGCAAGAAGAAGAAGAAGAACAAACAAGAAATAACACCACTGACAGAGTGGAAAGAAGCCTGTCCAAGCGAAGCAAGAACAAAAATTACAATGAAGTAGAATCTGGCAATGTGACAGATCAACAAGAAGTTAAAAAGAAGAAAGTAGAACTCTAGGGGGAGTTTCGAAAAATAAAACCACCAACGTTTGATGGTGAAGCTGAAGAAGTGGCTGAAGCATGGTTAATAAACATGAATAAGTATTTTTAGGTGTATGAGTACAGTAGAAATTTGAAGGCTATATTAGCCATATATCAGTTAAGAGAGAAAGCCACTTTGTGGTGGGAAGAAGTGAAGAATGTTCGCATCATAGAGGAACAAGATGTTACCTGGGAACCATTCCTGCAATACTTTAAGGAAAAGTACTTAAGAAAATGATTTTATGACAAAAAATCTAAGGAATTTCATGAATTAAGGTTGGGAAAAATGACTATGGATGAATATATCACTAAGTTTACCTCTCTGTTATGATATGTTCCATATCTCTAAGAGGAAAAGGCTAAAGTGCAGAGATTTCTGAGCAGTTTGCCAACCCACTTGAAGGATCGAATAGAATTTGTAAACCCTCGAACCATGGATGAAGCCATTCGTAAGGAACGAATGTTCTACCAGTAGTCCAAGCCTAAAGGCGAGGTTGGAAAAAACTGGCAGCCAAAGAAAGGACAGAAAAGTAGCTCAAATTTCAAGGGTGCCAAAAGCAGTAATTTTAAAAATTCCGCACGTAACTCTGTCAGCAAACAGTTTGGCAAAAATCACCAAAGGATCAAATGACCAGCAGAAGAAAAACCTATGGATGCATCCAGCAAGCCTAAGAAAGAATAGGTGACTAAGACACCTTTACAGTGTTGGGGGTGTGGTGAAACACACTACTACAAAAACTGTCCCCAACGAACAAGAAACAACATAGTTGCAAACTTGCAGGAAGTTTCTATGGTAGGCGATGTGGCACGAAACATTCCTCGTATCAACGCGGCACTAGAGGACCGAAAAGAAGATTATCAGTCAACAATTATTGAGCTGGAAGGTAAAATACTAACTCAATCTGTTTCTATTTTGGTAGACCCAGGTGCAAGTCTGAGCTATGTTAGTCCCAAAATAGTGGAACTATGTAAATTGAAAGTGCAAAAATTGAAAATTTCATGGATGGTACAGTTAGCCACTGCAGCAAAACGAAAGGTAACTACCAAAATTCCAAACTGTACTTTGGAAATTTCAAAACAGCAGTTACAACTAGACCTGAACATTCTGCCATTAGGGTCCTATTATGTGTTGCTAGGCATGGATTGGCTAGAAAAGCATTGGACCTTAGTGGACTGTAAGGAAAAGATTATTTATTACATAATTCACAATGGAACGTGTAGAGAGATTCAATAAATCAAAAATCCATTACAGTTACGCCCAATTACAACATCCCAAATGAATAGGAGTATAAGGAAGGGATGTCAGATATATGTTATACAGGTGGGTATGCGGATTCCAAGGAAAAATTGCCTATAATGGACAATGTACCCATGGTACAAGAATTTCTGGATGTATTTCCAGAAAATATTCATGGATTACCACCAAGAAGAGACATTGACTTCACCATAGAGTTAATGTCGGGAGCTTCTCCCGTGTCAAGGGCTCCTTATAGAATGAGTGTGCCAAAATTCACTAAGTTAAAAATGCAGTTACAGGAACTATTGGATAAGGGCTAAATTCGTCCAAGTGTGTCCCCTTGGGGAGCACCAGTACTGTTCGTAAAGAATAAGGACAGGACCATGTGAATGTGCATGTATTAAATACAGCTAAACAAGTCAATAGTAGAAAAAAAATACCCTCTACCAAGGATTGATGATCTGTTTTATCAAGTGAAGGGTGCCACAGTGTTCTCCAAGATATATTTAAGGTCTGGATATCACTAGATTCGAATCAAGGATGAAGACATTTGAAAGACAACATTCCGTACCAGGTATGGACACTATGAATTTGTGGTGTTACACTTTGGGTTAACAAACTCACCAACAACCTTCATGAGGTTAATGCATGGAATCTTCCATCCTTTCCTGGACAATTTTGTACTTATATTTATAGATGAAATTTTGATCTATTCTAAAAAAAATGAAGAGCATAAGGAACATTAGAGGATTGTGCTGGAAATGCCAAAAAAACATCATTTGTACGCTAAGTTCAGCAAATGTGATTTCTTCAAAACAGAAATTCAGTATCGCCATGTTATTTCGGTAGAGGGAATTGATTTTGATTTAGAGAAGATCAAAACAATCATGGAACGGCAGATACCCTAGAACGTGGCAGATATTAGATCTTTTATGGGATTAGCGGGGCACTACCGAATATTTATTGAAGGATTTTCCATAATTTCTTTTTATATTACTTCTTTGCGAAGGAAAGGAAAAATTTTCAAGTGGACTTCTGAATGTTAGAAAAAAATTTCAATGGTGAAACAACTTTTGACCACTGCACCTGTGTTAAGGGTAGCTGACCCAAACAAAGAATTTGAAGTATGTACATATGCAAGTAAAGAATGTGATGGGGCAGTTTTATCTCAGGAAGGCAAAGTGGTGGCATATGAATCAAGGAATTTGAAGGATCATGAACAAAGGTATTCAGCGTATGATCTGGAATTAATAATAGTAGTACATGCACTCCGGGTATGGAGACACTACTTGTTGGGAAAGAAGTTTGTGTTAAAAACATATCATAGCAGCTTGATTAGTTACTTGAAGCAAGCCGACTTAAACTTAATGCAGGGAACATGGAATGCCTTCATAAGTGAGTTTGATATGGATATTCAACACGTGAAGGGAAACGAAAAATGGGTAGCTGATTCTTTAAGCATAAAACTACATGGAATATATGAGCTATATTATAATCAACTGGAAAATAATTTTTTGGAGCAAGTAAGGGAAGAGGCAAAAAAAGATGCAGAATACCAATTTTTATGGCAACAGATGGAAGAAATTAGAAAACAAGGGAGTGTATCTAAGTATGGGATAAATGAAGATCAGATGCTAACTTTATGGGGTAAAGTGTATGTACCTAACTGTATGGATCTGAAAGAGTTGATAATGAATGAGTACCACCGCAAAAATTATGTGGGTCACCCAGGATACCAGAAAATGTTGACTGCAATTAGAAAGGTATTTTTTTGGCCTCGTATGCATAAAAATATTTTTGAATATCTAAGTAAATGTTTAGAGTGTCAGCAGGCGAAGGTGGAGCATCAACATCCTGCAGGGTTGTTGTAGCCCATACCGATACCTGAGTGGAAGTGGGAGGTCATATCCTTGGAATTTATTACAGGATTATCCCGAAATAAAAGGTAAAATGAGTCCATCATGGTGGTAGTTGACTGATTAAGTAAATCTGCGCATTTTATACCTATGCAGTCTACTTTCAAGGCTGTACAGATAGCCAACATATTCACGAAGGAAATTTTCAAGTTGCATGGAATTCCAAAGACGGTTATCTCAGACCGAGATGTTAAGTTTATTTCCGCATTCTGGAAGACTCTGTTTATAGGTTTGGGGACCCAAATAAACTTTAGTACAACTTATCATCCCCAGAATTATGGTCAAAAAGAGCGAGTAGACCAGGTATTGGAAGACATGCTGCATATGTACGTAATGCAGCAGCCAACCAAATGGGAAGACTATCTGCATCTTGTTGAATTTTCCTATAATAACAGTTATCAAGAGTCCCTGAAGATGAGTCGTTTTGACACCTTGTATGGGAGACAGTGTTGCACACCCATAAATTGGAGTAGCCTCAAAAAAAAATTGATGCTGGGACCTGAAATTCTTGCTAAAATGGAATCTGAGGTAAAGAAGATAAGGTAAAACCTGAAGGAAGCGAAAGATCGGTAGAAGATTTATGAAGACAAAAAAAGGTCTTATAGGGAGTTAGATGTAGGAGACCATGTGTACGTGAGGATTAAACCCAAGAGGAGTACCTTTCAGTGGACCTCTTATGCCAAGTTAGCTCCCAGGTTCTATGGACCCTTCTAAATTTTGGAAAGGGTAGGACCTGTGGCCTATCGACTGGCTTTACCCAGTCACGTACGAGTACATAATGTGTTCCATTTGTCCATGTTGAAGAGTTATGTGCATGATACAAGCACGTAATTCATTGTCAAAATATAGAGGTAGAGTCAGACGACGAGTTCCTGGTCGAGTCGCTACACATACTTGACCGGAGGGAAATTATACTCCGGAAGCGAGCCATCACCCAAGTCAAAGTGCAGTGGAAGCACTTCGGCCTAGAGGAGGCTACTTGGGAGGACAAAAGGTTTGTGCATGAGGCTTACCCAGAGCTCTTCTCAGAGCTAGAGTGAAACATCGAGGACGGTGTTACCTCTAGGGGGAGAAGTTGTGACAACTGCAATTATGACTAAGTAGTTGTTAGCTAGTTAAAAGCCATTTTTATCTGTTGTTAAGAAAATATTGGAACAATTAATGTTTTTATAGGAAAGTTATTTCTTTTCTTTTTAATTTTGAATAATAAATTGGTTATGAAAATTAAAAGTAAAAAGGCCGTTGGTAAATGTTTTCATGGAACTAAAAAAATGTGGTTGGATAGTTTGAACAGTTACCTGCTCCTCTGGGGATAAGAGACTCATCCCAGTGAGGAGTAGGGGTTCTGTTCAAGAGGAAAGGAAGGGTGAATATTTCTTTCTTAAGCCGGTAGTGACCAGTGGAAAAAAATATATCATTCATTAAAATTACTAAAGATTTCTGGTATTGACTGAACTGGGGGGTCTTGAGGTCACAACGGAGAATCTACTGTCAACCCATACCTTTTCAGGGTGGAGCACGAGGGAAAGAGGAGAACCTAATCACCCTCTTGAAGGTTGGGTGGACACCAATAGCTAAATACGTTATCTAGATAAGTGATTTCTTAATTATTAATACAGCACAATGAATGTTAAGTTTATTGTTATTTAAATAAGTGAATTTCTATTTCTTATTACAACACAGTGAATGCCAAGTTTATTGTTATTTAAATAAGTGACTGTATATTTCCTAATATAGCACAGTGAATGTCAATATTTATGTTATTTAAGTAAGTGACTGTCTAATTCCTATTATAGCACACTGAATGACAAGCTTACTATTATACAAATATTGATTGTCTAGGATTAAATTTTAAATATAAACAATAATGTTTTTACTTTCCTATTTAAATGTTAAACAAGAGATTTACTTCTAAGCAGTATGTACGGATACAGAAAGAAAACCTGTATTCAACCCTATTAAGGTTAAACCCATCTTTGATGTAACCTATTTTCATAATAGGGAAGAAATTTTGACCCAGTGTTTCATATAGGATTTAGCTATGTATATAAATATATTCTTTTTTGTCAAGTTCCAGAGGGCACATTGAAATCCGTAGATTAAAAATGGGAAATCAATATTTGATTGAAGACATGTATTAATACCATGCTATGTTTTACAAATATTTTTGGAAAGAAAAACAAGGAAACCACTAACATGTGTGGAGAGAATTGTGGGTATCAAGTTTAGAGTATACTCCTAACGTGATACACTTCGCTCTTCATTATTAAAATATCTATACACGGATCATTGATGGTGGTCTTGTCACTAATTATGCACCTAGGATATACCTTAATTATCTAGAAAACATAAGTGCAATTGCCAGAGAGGAAATATAAGTGAGACATGAGAAATATCCTTTCTTTTTTTTAAAAAGAATTACATTTTCTCTAGCAGATTGAGTATATAAATATTTATGAGGAAATGTATGTAAATCGACTAAGAAAATAAGGGAAAAATCCAATAAAAGAGTTTATCCCTTGAATAACATCGGAGCAAAGGAAGAAGACTTTGTTAAAACAATTACAAAAACTCTAAATAGAAATAAAAATCTTCCGACAAGCATCCATTCATAAGCTTAGTTAAACAGAGCAGTACAACATAAATCTTTCTGAATCAAATGCATAAGAGAAATCTAATAAAGCTTAAACCCAGAATTTTGGGTTGAGGAAAGAAACCACTGTACTGTTATTTAATTAATACATAAACTGTTTCTGAAGCCTTGAATTGAAATATACAACTCTTCAATATTAAATTGTCAAATAAACCCTAACTATTTGCATAGTAAGGAGTTTTTCTTTTGGAAGAGAGGTAACTGTTCGTCGAGGTACCTAAATAAATGAACAAACTCATCAACAGAAGCTGAAGGAGTTGCGCCTGAATTTCGTTAGGTAAGAGCTTGAATGTATAACCAAAGACAAAATTCACTAACCTGTGGATGGTCAATATATATAAGATAAGTAACATGTAGGAGAAATAAAGTTCAAAAAACAACATAAGATTTAATATATGTAACCCTAAGGTCAATAAAGAGTATAGAAGCCAGCGGAGGGTAAAGCTTACCTAATGAAAGGAAATTTCGTACTCTGGTTTTGCAATAGGAACCCTGAATTAATAAATTAACCAATAGCGAAAAAACACATTTATGGCAAAAAAAACTTAAGGGAGGTTTGAATCTTCCAGAGTTGGAGAATTGTTATTACGTGATAGGTTAAGAGAAGTGCTAGTAGATAGCACATTGTAGCTATAAGGCCATGGTAGTAAGAAGCCGAAGACCTTAAGGGGGTGCTAGTAGATGGCACAGATCGAAGATTAAGGCGGCCTAGAGCCGAATGCTTTGGATCTTCTCTGCCGAGAACTCCCATCCTTGAGAAAAAAGAGGTTAACCGAATGGCGTAACCAGTTAAATACTTTGCGAATCCAAACCATTACTTAGACCTCATTGTAATGGTGATGTCAGCGCTAGACCTGAGGGTTGGCCAGTCACTGTGAGAACTCATCTCTAAGTTGAGGAGAAAATACCTCTATACAGACAAAGAGAAAGGAACTACTAAGTGAGAAATGAAAGCGCTGAAAGGAAAAGTTAGAGTGGACATGAATGTCCAGGTGCTTCCCGTCAGAAGTGTAAGTCATTTATCCATGAGCAGATCGATCGTGCCAAATCCGCCGCATACCATTGGAAGCCGCGAGGCATTGCCACCATAGCCACAACTGTTAAGGGTAGTAAATGCACAATACTACCGAGCTTTAAATTCTTTGGCATGCTAGCCACTTGCCGACAGAAATCCCAGTTAGAATCATGCATCGATTAAATATAAAATGAATAGCAATATCGTTGCATCGAGTTTCACAATCATTCCAAACTACCATAAAACCCTATTGCAAAGATATGCAAATATAAAATAAGAGTTGAGCAATTTGTAAGTTAAGAATTGAAAAACTTATAAGTGGGTTAGAGTTATAATGTTATTTGAAGTTAAATGTTCGATGCGAAATGTGACTAAAGACTTAGGAGAAGGTGCTAATAACTAAGTTAGTGGTACGACCTCTCTTCTTTAACATAAATCTAGTTTTTTTAACTCAACTATGTGAGAGTAGGTAAAAAAAAATTGTGTTCATATGTTACACCCAGGACAATGTATCTAAGATATAGGAGCATGCAGGAGGAGCTTGGGAAATAGTTAGGAGGGACAATGTGTGGCTTGGATTTTTTCTTAGGGTTCAACTACACAATATTTTAAAGCAATGCTTCCTTGAGAGAAATAAGAAAATTGGAAACTCAAGTGGGGGTGTTGAGAGGTTGACTTTGAGAAATACCTTAATTATTTTACTTTTCACTAGTAACAAAGTAGTTACCAAGTCTAGTAATGAAAGATAAACAAGTGGAAAGGTACAACATGTTTGGTTCACTAGGGGACATTAAAAAGATGGTTTCTCCATGGATAGACTTGACTCAATTCTAGCCCATGTAGAAGGCCATATTTGTGACACTAATATTGTTGCACTAGTGGATATTATTCCTTATTCCTATTCTCCTTCTCACTATTAATGGTTGTTAAGTCTACTAAAATATTTAGGCTTTTGTTATATTTTGTAATCTCTATAGAGAATGTATGGTTTTTTTGTAAACTAGGTGTCATTCAAAAATAAAAGTTGGAATATTCTCTTGAGCAGTACGAATACCTATATATTTTTGAAGATATTCCACTACATTTCAATAAATTTGAGAAAAAATCAAAATTCTAATATTACACTTTAAAAAAAGAGAAAAACATTAAATCTAAATACATAAAAATTTAATAAATTATATACTATTTGTTATTCAATAATATATATATATATATATATATATATATATATATATATATATATATAATACCATAACAATATTAAATAAATATAAAAGTGTGTAAATAATGATAAATATAATGTAAAAATATAACTAACATTTTTTATTTTATTCTGAACTAAATAATTAAGATTTATTTATAGTCCTCATGGGTATACCACTTGGTTGAAATAATCCTACCAAGTCATTGGCCTTGTATCATGACCCACAGGTTCAATTCTTTTGGGTTCCCTATAAGTAAGCTCCAATAATTGGGTCTACACTACGTGTAGGAATTCAACGTCCTTCTTGGAGTTTTAGAAAGAGAAAAGGAAAAAAATACGATTTCTGTATTTTAACGTTAACTGCACTATTAATATTTTTGAGAATCTTCACGATTAAGACCGTTAATTGCACGATTAATATTTTTGAGAATCTACACGATTAAGATTTTTGAGAATATATCCCAATTTTTTTTTGGAGATTAACGTTTTCATTGCGTTCTATTGTAGATAATGGAGAAATATAATATAGAAAGAGTTGTTCACTAAAATATTAGATTAGGAATTAGTTTGTATTTCTTAAGTATATATTCTAACTTTTCTGTATGCATAAATTACATATTCATAGTTTGTAATATAATTTTGATATAGAGATTTTTGCAGATGCAGTCTCCAGATGAAGCTCCTCATCTATGAGGAGCCCAGTTTAATCAATAATTTGATTCTTCAGTTTTTATCATGGTATACGAGCTTCAGTTGGAAGCTCGGTGAATCTGAAAAGAATTGAAAAACTGAAAACGTAAACTGGAGCAGAGAGTTCGCTCTTCACAATATTATGAATAGATTAAATAGGATTACATTGGAAACATCAACAATAAATAATTGGAGATAAACTCGACTAAACTGGACTCACTCAAACTAAACTGGGACACTTGGACTGACGGATTCGACAATTAGCAGGTGGTTGAGATTACGTTCTTTAACACTCCCCTTTAATTTCAACCACATAAAAATTTAATTCAGATACTTGCTGGTCTATGTCTCAGGAAGGCTTACAATTTAAAAAAAAAAATTGACTTCAACTAGATTTGGTTTTCTTCTTCTCTTCTTCCAAATTATGTAGCCTCTAAATTTTTTCATATTTTTCACTTTCTTGTATCCTTGAGAACTATGTTTCTTCATTTTCTGGTGCAGGTATTCTATTGTTCGAGGCTGTCTAAGCATGCTCTGGACATCTTCAAGAAATGTGGGCTGCTGCCACATATTGTCTTCTGTAGTGCGCTTTTCATCATCCATCTGATGCAACATAATATTAGAATAATATCTTATTTCTTCAAAAATCCAATACCTGAAAATTTCATTGACATGTTCGTCATGCATGTCATCTTCATCATTCATATCTACATCTTCTGTTTAGATCTCATCCAGACATGGTGTTGCAAGCCATGTTTCAATAAACTTTAGCTATTACTCATAATCAATTTGTGTACCTGCACAATGGAAATCAATGTTAGAATTAAAAATATCTTCAGAATGACATTGGTTCTGGTCTTTTTGCTCTGCAGTGAGAGCTTTCTCTTGTTGTGTTTACTTTTCTTCTTCTGCCTCTATCTCTGTTTCTGCTTGCCCTTTCCAGACAACTTTATTTTCTTCTGTCTCTACTGCTTTCTCTGTTTCTTCCTTCTGCTCTGCAATGAGAGATTTCTGCTGTTGTGTTTCCTTTGCTGCATCTTCCTCTGTCTTTTCATCACTAACCTGTGTTGCTGCAAACAGGTTGTCTTCCTCTAATTGAAGTGGGATTATCTCACCAAATAGCATCATGTCAATATCTTGTTTTTGTTGCATCATCTGCAATCAATCATCATTAGCCAAAAATTCATTATCAAAGTTTACATCTACCATCAAATTTTCATTAGCAAGTTGTGTTGCTGGGTTCAACAAGTCATCATCAGCAAACTATGTTGCTGGAATCATCACATATTCGTTAGCAAGCTCTGTTGCTGGATTCTCTTCATCCACTTGTGGCTGTGCACAGTGGGGTTCACAAGCATCTTCATGCTGCTTCTCTACTTCATTTGCACTTTCTTCGCAGACATCAACCACCTGTGACTGCGCACAGTGGGATTCAACAAAATCTTCATTTCTCTGTAGATCTGTTGCTACATATCCACCTTCATCTTCATCTTCAAAGCTCCCCTTTGCTCCAATGCTCCCCCTTGTACCAAAACATCTCTCAAGGGTATCCCATGCCTCCTTGGCTATCTTGGCATCTAAAATCAAGGGAAGCATACTTTCATCGAATGATTCTTTTATTCATCTTAATGCATAGGCATCTTTTTGCCTTCTTATTTCCAGATCTAAAAAGATCTCGAACATCTTTTGTTTCTGCTTTAGCCTCTTGGCTTTTCCCATGACCTTGTTGCTTGGCTTCCACAAACATATGAGTCTACATGTGCATCAAATACCTTGTTTCTTCAAAAAATTTACTACTCTTCAATGAGTATTATGCAACCTTGCTTCTAAAAAAAATCTCTTCCTCAAAAAATCTCCTTTTAAACATTCACATTCACAATGCTCTCACAATTTTTAAGTTTTTTTTTTAATAAAAAAAACTCAAAAAAATCTTTTTTCTCAACAAAAACTCATCTCCTTTCAATAAACTTAAAATCCTTTTTTTTTATAAATGACCTTCTTCCCTTTTAAATCCTTTCCTTTTCTAGCCCCTTTTTCCTTCTATAAAACCTTTACAAACTTTAAGTTTTTTTTTTAATATAAAAAAAACTTTTCTTCTCCCTATTTTTAAATACCTTAAAGATAAAAATATTAAAAGTCACGTACGCTTTTTCCTTTCATAAATTTAAAGTTTTTAAAAAAACTTTAATAAAAAAACATTTTTCTCTATGTAAAAATGGGCCAACTCCTTTTTCGTATCACATGAATATTTCTTGCCACTCATTCAAAAGTCTGAATACGTTGACCTTCGTATCTTTTTGAAAATCAATTTTTAAAAAACATTAATACGAACGCTTCATACCTTTTTTACTTTAACTTTTAGCCAGATGCGTTAATTTTTGTGCTTGCAGACTGGAAATCACAGGCTTGAATGTGAGAGAGAAAGCCCCCAAATTTGGAGAATTGACAGTGATCCTGATGCAAGAAGAATAAAGGTAGTTGAATCTAAAACCTCAGAGTTCAGATCTTTATTTAATGGCTAAGAAGAAGCCCTTCACATGGAAGGCTAGTGGAGTACAAAAAGGCGAAGGTACACCACAAAGAAAGCCACTTTAAAGTATGCCATCTCAAGGTATGTCTTCAAATAGAAACAATTCAGGAACTAAATGTTTCTATTGTGGTAGAGTTGCTCATATTGCTAGGATTCGCCATAAGAAGAAGTTTAATGAATATCAACATAGACATAACAATCAAGGTGGTTCTAGACACCCTCAAGAGGTTAAGAGGGCTCATAAATGGTCAAAATTCAAAGTGGTCATATTTCTCTCAAACTAGGTTTGTACTGAAATACTCGTTGCCCTAATTCCAATGGTGTGAACAGATCTCCAATTTGACACTGTATGGAGAAGTTAGAGCGAGTAAAATTTTATTCAAAGTTGGGCAGTGGGCCAGGTTTAAGTGTCCCGCAAATTCACGGTCAACCGGTAGGGATCTTAGCCCCCAAAAACGGGCGAAATAGTGGCCTCTTTAATTTTCTGAATAACCCTTATTTTGAAAAAAATTGAAAAAAAAACTAGTTTGTTTTAAAAAAACGAGAAATTATTAAAAAATTAAGGGTGGAAGGTCGCCACCTCCGCCACCCCCCAACCACCATATCAAATATATTAAAATTATGGTGTGACGGGTCATGATCCCCGCCACACCATTCTCCCAGACCACACATAAGTTAAGAGTTAAGTGGGTCAGGTCGGGGCCACGTGGAGTGGACCCCACCCACTTGAAACCATTATTAAAACAACGACCACCATATAATATGGGTATGTGGGATTTGAACCCGTACTGGCTGGGAGGGCTGGCCTGCCCAATGCGACGACCCAATAACCAATGTTGCCAAATAAAAATGCGCCCACCTTATTATTGCTTTTGTTAAAACAAACAATACACAAAATTTTGGCATGGGCGTGATTTGATCCCCTGACCCTATGTCTATTATTGCACCTCTTAACCAACGACGTGCAGGCTCCTCATGGGAATCTCCACCACCATTTTTTAATATAAACCACCATTTCATTTTTAATGGAGGGGGCGAACGGGAAGGAGAGGATTTGAAGGGTGGTGTTATGGTGGAACTTAGAGGTCGAGCAACAGAACGTTAAGCCCAAACCAGGGGCAGAACCATGAGCTCATCCATAGAGGAAAAACCATGTTGGCACACGTTTTGAGACAGAGAATCTTTTGCAAAGAATATTCTTTGATTCTTGCAAGATTCCATGGAGAGGTAAATTTTCATTTTGTGAGAATGACATGAAGTTTATAGTCATTTTAACCATAATTTCGCATGGAACATGATGGTAAAGCAAGAATGGCCATCTAAGCAGCATATTTTCATATTCCCTGTAGAACAGAATCTTAGGGAATCATGAGGGAATAAATAATATTCCTTGAGGCCCAAAACTTGCCAGAGTCCATTTTCGATCAACTTTATGTCGATTTTACACCTCTCGATGACATGAATCCGAGGAATATGTCTATTTTAGTAGCAAAGCTTCCCATTTTTCGACCATTTTCTAGATTGGAGTGACGATGTCCGATTCTCAAGTGTGGATAGTCCATTCTATGCCCCTTGATGCCACAAATTCGACGGTTCAGCCAGATTCAGCAGCTGAGCATTCACTTCCTCAATAAAATTTATGGGTTGAGGTATATGCAGTTTGATCATGTGCCTCTTTTTTTCGTGAGACATATTATGATTTCTAGATCCTTGCTTAATGCATGTTACGGCATCTTGTTTTGCTTCATGGGAGATTATGTCATGCTGATAGGAGGTCTATTTTGAGTGAGATTTCTTATAGCAGAATCTATGATGGAGAGACAAGCCACTCATGTTGAGGGCACATGCTTGTATGAACATAATTCATGTACATATTCCCATTTCCAACACTATATGACACGGCCTACCCCATTTTGACACCGGGCCCAGAGACATAGCTGACACTGGGTGAACTTCGTTATCAATGTATTATGTTTTTGTAATATTCCTAATTAGCGACAACTAATTGGAATATTCAATTTTGTATAGTTTTGTCTTCTATAGTTTGTAAATAAATAAAAAGTGAGTAAAGAGCGTCTAACTCACTTAAGTAGAATAAGACATCCACCTAGTAGCACAACGTTGTGACTCAAGGGGGAGTCAAGGGGGCCAAACACCACGTAGAGGAGGGGGGCCTACGTACACTCTAGAAGAATCTACGCAGATAAGGATGAGTATGTGGAGCAGAGAGAGGCTACATTGGGTTTTGGAGGGAAACCAATGCTATAAAAGATGGAGGAGCCTCCTCTTTTGGATCATTCTTGAGTTGATGATTTTGGAGTGAGACTTTTGTCTTCTTGAGCATGCTGGCTATTTAGCTTGTCTGCAGCACTATTTAGTGCATTAAGTGTCTCCGGTCGGAGATCTCGCCCTTAGCCCGGGGGACTTCGAGTGCCTGCTCGGGCAAGGTTTGTTTTTCAGTATTTTGTGAGTCATTTCATTGTTTGGGTTTGTTGCGAAGCCGACGCTTATAGAGGTTGCGCAGTCGCTAGGAGAGAGGACATAGTCCACTGTGGAGGAGCTTCAGTTTGGGGTTTTTGCGGGTGATTTCGTTGAGATTTTGAGCAGAGGGTCAGCCTTTTCCTGTCGGAGGTATTTGGTGGAGTTTCTGGTAGTGTTTCAGCTGTTTCTATCTAGCCACTGCATTGTACCATGGAGGCTAGCATAATTCACTGGGGAGGTAGTTTCTGGTGATTTCTGGGGTTGGTCATTCTTGGAATGGTTTGTGGATCTTGTCGGGGTTGTTGAGGAGAGGAGATTTTCCGATTTTCATCTTGTTCCGGCAAGGGGATCAACCCCTAATCTTCTGTTGATTCCAGCAGTAGCAGCTACACGACATTTTTCTAGATGCTAAGACACAGTTCATAGAGCAGCCATTTCCTGTCTTTTTCTGAAGTGTTTTCTCACTTGCCTTGCGCAAGATCGCCTCTTGTACTTCATTACATTTCTCAGATTAATAAAATGGCTCAGCTTTTTCTCTCTATGTTTTCTGGTTGATTTGTCGTAGTTGCTGTATTCTCTTTCTATTTCTATTATTGTTTCTGAGCGCTCTATTTCTATACCACTTGGTGTAATTATCTTTCGCTCCTAGACAAAGTTTGGAAAGGGCTAGGTAGCCTCCGGATCTTGTCCTCTTTTATAGGCGACATATCTGGTAAATCCCCTCCCAGTCAATCTCTGGTTGGAGTTTGCCATGTTTTAGAGATATCCCTAAAACGGAATATTACAGTGGTATCAGAGCATAGTTCTGGCTCAGCCTGTGGTCTATGACATCAGGAAAGAGACCGTATAGAGGCAGGAAGTATTGAGACCGTGAGCGTAGGTTGGAGGCCACCTACGAAGAGGAAAACTGTGCCTCGGTAGAGGACGCAGTTCAGGAGAGAGAGCCTATGACAGACACAGATCAGGTAGAGCTTGTAGTAGATTTAAGAGAGGAAGAACCAATGGCAGATGATGGAGAGGCACTCCTCAAGTCTGTGCAGGATTTAGCTAGACAGATTGAGGTGATGGGCCAGAGGTTCATAGCTGTGGAGGCTAGGTAGCATGAGACTCCAGGGGTTTTCCAGGTCGGAGAGGGATCAGGTATATCCCATCATTTTCCGGAGTAGGGTGCTGCTCAGCATGATATTTCTTAGTCGGCGGCTTCATGTGCACCTACCCATTCTACTATGCCCACTTTCTTGGGAGCAGATATAGGGGTAGGAGCCCAGCAGGAGGAAAATCCTGGACACTTAGATGAGTATTTTGCAGAGTATTAGTTCTACGAACAAGAGTTCAGGGATGCTCTCACATTTAGAGATTTTGTGCAACTCCAGCGGGACAGTAGACCCCGCGACCATCATAGAGGGAACCGACATTAACATGATGGAGATTCCCACCGTGCCTCTAGTAGATTTCATTTGCCTACATTTGATGGATCATCAAACAGTTTGGCAAAGTCTTGGGTGGAGAAGCTGAAAATTTATTTCCAGCTTAACCAGATGTCGGAGATGGAGGCCATCAAGGTGGCAACATTACATTTGGATGGTGAAGCCCAGGACTGGTGGTTCCATGGGATGGTGACACTCGGGCATTCCACAGTGATGACATATGCCGAGTTTACTAGGAGATTGATAGATCGTTTTGACCAGAGGGATCCGAAACAACATTTTTTTTGAGCTGACGAAGCTCAAACAGACAGGGAACCCAGAGACATACATTGCAGATTTCTTGAGGGTTTCAGTGATGGTGCCAGATCTATCCGTGACACGGATTATCTATATGTTTTTGGAGGGATTGGTAGAGCCACTTCGAGGTCTATTCAGATCCACTAGACCAGCTACACTCGAGGATGCTATCAGTAGGACCAGGGATTGGCAGGATGCATTTCCTAGGACGCGGACACCTTACCCCCAGAGACAGGGTTTCCAGCCCAAGGGGAAGGATGTGAGGGTTCCTCCTCCAAAGGGAAATCTAGGATGGGCATAGGTAGATGATGAGGCCAGGAGGGAGTTGAGGAAGAAGTGGATGTGCTTCACTTGTCAGGAGCCGTGGGCACCAGGGCATAGGTGTGCTGCTGGAAAAGCACACTTCATTGAGGTCTTTTCCAATGAGAGCGAGGAAGAAGATGAGGAGGATGATGAGGAGGCAGGAGATAGTCAGATGGCCCAGGATCAGTTGCCGCCTCCACCTCCAGGGACGGGAGGTGCAGCTTTTGCACCCACAGGAGGGGCCCTTGCAACTTTGCGAGGAGTTCCTAAGTATTTGACGCTGTGCGTACGCGGGATAGTACGTGGCCAGCGAGTTTCAGTCTTGGTTGATAGTGGGGCAACCCACAACTTCATTGATGCACATATGGTCGAACGGCGGGGTATATCAACCGAGAGTTTTGACGGGTTTTCCATCTTGGTCCCAGGAGCCCAGACGATGCAGTGTGCCCGATATGTTCTAGAGTTAGCAGTGACGATGGGTAATTACACCATGACTGATCACTTTTTCATGGTCAACATACCAGATACCAATGTGGTACTAGGTGTTCAGTGGTTGATTACTCTAGGGAAGGTCACCACGGATTGGGAGGCCTTAGAGATGGAGTGGGATGACAAGAAGACTGGGAAGCATGAGAAGATCCACGGGATGCATACCTACCCACCTCAGACAATGTCGACACACCAGATGGAGGCAGACTTCCGAAAGGGAGACATAGAATGGGCGGTTGAGCTATGGGCATCAGAGGCAGAGACCACTAGTCGAGCAGTTCATCCAGAGATACAGGCCATCCTTAACAGGCATGAGGTAGTGTTTGGGGATATACCACTAGGTCGGCCACCAAATAAAGGGTTTGAGCATACCATCGAGCTGGAGCAGGATATCCAGGTGGTGATCACTACACCCTATAGGCATCCCAAAGCCTATCGGGATGAGATCGAGCGGGCCATCCAAGAGTTGTTGGATCTTGGACACATCAGACTAAGCACGAGTCTCTTTGCTTCTTTTGTAGTGCTGGTGAAGAAGAAGGACGACACCTTGAGGATGTGTATTGACTACACGGCCCTGAACAAGAAGACTTTGAAGAACAAGTACCCTATACCCAGGATGGATGAGCTAATGGTTGAGCTGAGAGGAGCTAAGTTCTTCTCAAATATTGATTTGAGATCAGGGTACCATCAGATTCGTATGAGGGAACAGGACATTCCCAAGACCGCCTTCAGGTGTCATTATGGGCACTTTGAGTTTTTGGTTATGCCTTTTGGGCTGACCAATGCACCAGCCACCTTTCAGTCTTGCATGAACCATATCTTCTGCAGTCATCTGAGGAATTTTGTATTGGTTTTCTTTGATGACATACTCATATATAGTAGGAAGTGGGAGAGAATCTCCAACATATAGAGGCAGTGCTACACATCTTGGAAGAGCAACAGTTCTATGCTAAGCTCTCCAAGTGTGAGTTTAGGATGACAGAGATGTTGTATCTGGGCCACATCATTGGAGTGGATGGAGTGAGGGTCCACGAAGAAAATATTAGAGCCATCAGAGATTGGCCGGAGCCGAAGAATGTGACGGAACTTCGAGGGTTTATTGGGATATGTGCCTATTACAAGAAGTTCGTCAAAAGGGTTCTCATAGCTTGCTGCACCCCTTACAGATCTAATGAAGAAAGGGGCATTCGGTTGGACAGATACAGTGTAGCAAGCCTTTGATAGGCTCAAGGAGGTGATGATTAGCTGCCCAGTTATTGTGTTGCCAGATTTTACGCAGCCATTTGTCTTGGAGTGTGATGCGTCGGGAGACGGGATCAACGTAGTATTGATGCAGGGGGGACACCCTATATCTTTTGAGAGTCGGAAGCTCCTTCTGCATGAGAGGTTGTATCCCATATATGACAAGGAAATGTTTGCCATCATGCATGCACTGGCCAAATTCCAGTAGTATCTGGTAGGGAATATATTTAGGGTGAGGACTGACCACAATAGCCTTGGGTTCTTTTTGGAGCAGAAACAACTACAAGAGAGGCAGCAGAAGTGGATCAGTAAGATTCAATAATATGACTTTGACATTGAGTATGTCAAGGGTAAGAATAACGTGGTAGCAAATGCCCTTTCACGTAGACCACCCACGTTATCTCTTATGAGCTTGGACACAGATTGGAGGGCTCTACTTTTAGTTGAGTACTCCAAGGACAGGTTTGCATGTGAGGTGCTAGATGGACAGGTGGCGGATGACAGGTACAGGGTGGTCGATGAGATCATCTATTTTAGGGACAGGATCTTCTTGACTAAGGGATCTCAGCTTAAGAAAAAGATACTCCAGGCATCACATGATTCTCCATTGGCAGGCCATCAGGGGTTTACCAGAACCTACAGGGCCATTAGGGAGAGGTTCTCATGGAGGGGCCTCAAGGAGGACGTAATCCAGCACATCACAGAGTGCGATGTTTGTCAAAAGAACAAGGGGAATATGAGCCATCCCGCAGGGTTTTTGCAGCCTCTTCCCATTCCGGAGGGGAAATGGGAGAGCATATCGATGGATTTCATCACAGGGTTGCCCATGGTGCAGGGCAAGGATTGTATCTTTGTCTTCGTTGATCGACTGACAAATTATGCACACTTTTTCGCCATATCCGTGCATTACACATCAGCACGAGTGGCCGAGCTGTTCTTCCGGGAGATTTTCAGGTTGCATGGTCTTCCTAAGACCATCATTAGTGACAGGGACAGCTGCTTCATGGGCGGATTTTGGCAGGAGATTTTCCGACTAGTGGGGGCGGAATTAACACCGAGTACCAGTTACCACCCATAGACAGATGGACAGATAGAGATAGTTAACAACTGGCTGGAGGGCTACTTGCGTAACTATGTTAGTGGGCAGCAGCGAGCATGGTTGAGATGGTTGCATTTGGGGGAGTACTGCTACAACTCGACACATCACATGTCTATTGGTATGTCACCATTTTATGCTTTGTATGGGTACCATCATTTATCATTTTCTGATGTGATGTGCGGTGCGAGTAAGGCTCCTAGAGCCAAGATGTGGATCCAAGAGAGTCAGGACATCCTCCAAGCTCTCAAGGACAACATGGCTACAGCACAGAAGCAGCACAAGCTGTATGCCAACAAAGGTCGGGTGGAGCGACAGTTTGAGGTAGGGGACTTGGTCTACCTACGCTTACAGCCATACCAACAGTCATCACTAAAGCAGAAGGGAGCTAAGAAGCTCAAGCCTCATTTTTACGGGCCATGGAGGGTGATACGCAAGATTGGGCCGGTTGCATATGAGTTGGAGCTGCCCCAAGGTAGCAAGATCCACAACATTTTCCATGTATCATGCCTGAAGAAAGCACTGGGAAAACAGGTGACAGGGACAGAGGAGATACCACCTACAGATGATGAGGGGCACTTGGTGTTGCAGCCAGAAGCCATTATTGATACCAGGGAGAGGTGGTTACGGAGCAGGACAGTCCGGGAATTCTTGGTGAGGTGGAAGAATTTGCCGGATGAGGATGCCACTTGGGAGAGTGAGAAGATTTTGCAGCATCCATCACTTCAGTTGCTTGAGGACAAGCAAAATTTTTCCGGGGGGAGCTGTAATATTCCTAATTAGTGACAGCTAATTGGAATATTCGATTTTGTATATTTTGGCCATCTATAGTTTGTAAATAAATAAAAAGTGAGTAAAGATGGTCTAACTCACTTAAGTAGAATAATACATCCACCTAGTAGCACAACGTTGTGACTCAAGGGGGAGTCAAGGGGGCCAAACAACACGTAGAGGAGGGGGGCCTACATACAATCTAGAAGATTCTGTGTAGATAAGGATGACTATGTGGAGGAGAGAGAGGCTACGTTGGGTTTTGGAGGGAAACCAATGCTATAAAAGATGGAGGAGCCTCCTCATTTGGATCATTCTTGAGTTGATGATTTTGGAGTGAGACTTTTGTCTTATTGAGCACGCTAGCTATTTAGCCTGTCTGCAGCACTGTTTAGTGCATTGAGTGTCTCCGGTCGGAGATCTCGCCCTTAGCCCCGGGGGACTTCAAGTGCCTGCTCGGGCAAGGTTTGTTTTTCAGTATTTTGTGAGTCATTTCATCGTTTGAGTTTTTTGCGGAGCCGACGCTTATAGAGGCTGCACAGTCACTGGGAGAGAGGATGCAGTCCACTGTGGAGGAGATTCGGTTTGGGGTTTCTGTGGGTGATTTCGTTGGGATTTTGAGCAGAGGGTGAGCCTTTGCCCATCGAAGGTTTTTGGCTAAGTTTTTGGCAGTATTTCAGTTGTTTCTATCCAGCCACTGCGATGTACCTTGGAGGCCAGCGTAATTCGCTGGGGAGGAAATTTCTGGTGATTTCTGGGGTTGGCCATTCTTGGAATGTTTTGTGGAACTTGTCGGGGTTGTTGAGGAGAGGATATTTGTTGATTTTCAGCTTGTTCTGGCAAGGGGATCAATCCCTAATCTTCTGTCGATTCTAGCAGTAGCAGCTACATGGCATTTTTCCAGCAGCTGGGGCGCAGTTCATAGAGCAACCATTTCCTGTATTTTTCTGAGTGTGTTTTCTCACTTGCCTTGTGCAAGATCGCCTCTTTTACTTCATTACATTTCTTAGATTAATAAAATGGCTTAGTATTTTCTTTCAATGTTTTCTGGTTGATTTGTCGTAGTTGTCGTTGTTGCCGTAGTTGTTGTATTCTCTTTTGTATTTCTATTATTGTTTCTGAGCGCTCTATTTCTATACCACTTGGTGTATTTATCTTTCGCTCCTAGATCGAGTCTAGAAAGGGCTAGGTAGCCTCCGGATCTCATCCTCTTTTAGAGGTGACATATCCGGTAAATGCCCTCCCAGTCAATCTCTGGTTGGAGTTTGCCGTGTTTTAGAGATATCCCTGAAATGGGATATTACATTTTTTGTGTTGCTAATGGTTTCCTTGTTTCCTCTTGCTTAGGAATACATATGTGTTCTTTTATGCTCTTTTAAAATGAAATTCTAATAATATCACAAAAGAAAAATAACATGGGTAAATTAAATAGCTGATGGACCCAAATCAAGTGGTATGAGAACAGTCTTCTTGTTGATGTGAATTGTGAGCGTGAACAACGATTGAACGTGAAAAAATGGAGGATGGAAAAGACATGTGCAAGGCCTTGATCAAGATGTCAAAAATGGTGGACATGATGTATGAATCTCATGAAAGATGGGAGAAATAAGAAGAAAATGCTTCATCCACATATTCCAGTGAATATTCAATGCCCTCATCATATTCTCATCACTGGAATGAGGAGATAAACCATAGCCTTCCAGTAGATAACGTTGAATTGAAAGTGCTTCTACGAGAGGAGAGAGAGGATAAGAAGAGAGTGCAGCTTCAGTTGCAAGCTAGAGAGGCCGCCTTGGAAGAACTAAAGCGCAATGACGAGAGCCTTCAAGCAAAGGATACTGAATTAAGGAGGATTCTACAAGAAGAGAAAGACGATAAGCAGAGACTGCAACTTCAGCTATGAGTCGTGGAAGAGGCCTTGGAGGAGTTGAAGCACAACAAAGGCTTGAAGCATCATCATCACCTATTTCTAAGTCGACATCTGAGGTAAAAAATTCTGTTTTTTCTTTAGTTTCATCTTCACATGCTATAATTTCTATGGGAAATGTGGAGATACCCATTACAGGAACTGGCATGAGACTCCTCACCAAGATGGGATACAAAGGAGCAGGACTTGGCATTAATGGCCAAGGCATGATTCAACCATCAGAGGTCATGCAAAGACCTCAATTTGCAGTTTTGGGATACACTGAAGGACAATGCTAGAAGGTGTCAGAAGCTTCCAATGCATGGTTGAAGCCATTGGGGAAAGAGAATGCTGGGAACACTTCACCATAATCCTATGACATTTTCCATTGCAAAGAAAGTGCTGAGGAAAGCTCTTGTCACCATGATTTCACTAGAGACCAACAAGAAAGGTATAACAAGTCTCAGTATTCTAATGTTCGTTTTGATTACAAGCATGTCACTAAATATGAACATAGATCGTGGCATGAGAAAACATGTAGCTTTTTTGGATTACATAACCATGTATTTGCTAAGTGTTGGAAAATAATGACAACACAATAGACGATTAGGTGTGAAAGGCCTTCTCCACCACAGGAAAGAAGAAGGTAAAATAGGTCTGGAGGAAGAAGACCCATTGCAGTCATTGTGACAGAAATGGCCATCAAAGAGCCACGTGCTGGAGGCTCCATCCAGAGCAGTGCCTTAAGGACAAAGCATCAGTGCTAGAACTAGTTGAAATAATTTCTCGACAAGAAAATGCGCCATAGAAAGAAGACCCATTCACTTTGACAAGTGAGAGATGGTTTTTCTAGGTGTGGTAGGGTGTCATGGCCTTACTTTGTAAATCATGTGTTGCAATCTAAAATGTAAAAGTGATGATGTGTTTTCCATCACTTATGAAGCAACAATGATATTTTGGCCTTGTGAAGATAGTTGGGGTATTGATTCGATTTGATGTAAACATGACTACAGAGTATGGTTATAAACTCATGGCAAGTGTGGGGAATGATTTGGTCATAGATTGGTCACTTAGTTAAGCATGTAATTTGAAAAATATAGTAATAATCGTTTGTAGAGGATGCAGGTGTCGACTCATCGCTTATGGCTCCAAAGGACAAAGGTGAAGAAGAACGAAGGGTGAAATTTCAAGACACTTGTGGTGCAGACAAGGTACAAAGAAGTTTCAGATTATGTTCATGATTTTGGTGCACCAAAAGATCCTCAGTTGGGAGGATTGATCCAGGTGGCTCCAAACACCCTTAGGAGATCAAGAGGGCTCATAAATGGTCAAAATTAAAAGTGGTCGTATTTCTCTCGAACCGGGTTCATATTGAAGTACTCACCGCCCTAATTCAAACGGTGCGAAGGAATCTCCAATTCGAGCTCGAATGGAGAAGTTATATCAAGTCAACATTTTGGTAAAATGTGGGCAGTGGGCTAGGTTTATGCGTCCCACAAATTCACTGTCAACCGACAGGATACTTAGCCCCCAAAAATAGGGGAAATTGTGTCCTATTTAATAGGTGAAATTGTGTCCTATTTAATTTGCCTAATAACCCTTATTTTGGAAAAAATTGAAAAAAAAAAATTGTTTAAAAAAACGAGAAATTATTAAAAGAATAGGGGTGATGGGTCGCCACACCTGCCACCCCCCAATGGCGATATCAAACATATTAAAATTATGGGGCATCGGGCCATCACCTCCGCCTCACCCTCTTCTCACACCATACATAAGTTGACAATTAAGTGGGTCGGGTTGGGACATCGTGGAGTGGACTCCGCCCACCTGAAACGATTATTAAAACAACAAACACCATATAATATGGGCCAATGGGATTTTAACCAGTGCGGATTGGGAGGGCCGGCCCACCGAATATGGAGGCCCAACAACCAATGCCAAATAAAAGCACGCCCACCGTATTATTGCATTTGTTAAAACAAACAATACACCAAATTTTGGCATGGGCAAAATTTGATCCCCCGACCCTATGCCTATTATTGCACCTCTCTACCAATGGTCTACGGGCTCCTTATGGGAAACTCCACCACCCTTTTTTAATATGTCTAGAATATTCTTTGACTCTTGAAAAATTCTACAGGGAGGTTAATTTTCATTTTTTCAGAATGATATGAAGTTTACAGTAATTTTAACCAAAATTTCACAGGGAACACGATGGTAAAGCCAAAATGGCCATCTGAGAAGAAGATTTTCAGATACACTGTAGAACAAAATATGAGGAAATCTTGAGGGAATAAAAAAGATTCCTTGAGGCCCAAAACTTGCTAGAGTCCATTTTCGACAAAATTTATGTCGAATTTACACCTCTCGGCTACAGAAATCTGATGGTGATGTCTGTTTCAACATCAGAGCTTCCCATTTTTTTTGCCATTTTTAATATTGGAGTGATGGTGTCCTTCTCAAGAGTGGATAATCGACTCTATGCCCCTTGACACCACAAATTCGACGGTGAAAACAGATTCAACAGTTGAGCATCCTCTTCTTCAACTAGCTTCAGGGGTTGAGGTATAAGTAGTTTGATCATGTGCCTCTTTTTTGTGTGAGATGTATTATGATTTATAGATCCTTTCTTAATGCATGTTACAGGATCTTGTTTTGATTCATGTGAGATTATTTCATGTTGATAGGAGGTCCATTTTGAGTGAGAGTTCTTGTATCAGAATGTATCGTAGAGAGACAAGCCACTCATGCTGAGGACACATCATTGTATGAACATCATCCATGTACATGTTCCCATTTCCATTAATATATGAAGCAGCCTACCCCATTTTTACACCGGTCCTGGAGATGTAGCCCACACTGGGTGAACTTCGTTATCAACGTCTCATGTTTTTATGTTGCTTATAGTTTCCTTGTTTCCTCTTGCTTAAGCATGCATATGTGTTCTTTTATGCTCTTTTAAAATGAAATTATAACAACATC
Source organism: Pinus albicaulis (assembly GCA_034641835.2). Lineage (NCBI taxonomy): Eukaryota > Viridiplantae > Streptophyta > Pinopsida > Pinales > Pinaceae > Pinus > Pinus albicaulis. Next base: position 881,328,323 of record CM076581.1, on the reverse strand, counting down.
ACAGAAATAAAAAATCATGGGTAAATTAGGTAGCTGACAGACCTAGATCACATAAGAGGCATGCAAGACTCCTTGCTAATGAAGATCATAATGTGGACCCCAAACTGTTTATGGATGATTATGTTCTCTCTAATGAGAATGATGAAGTGGATACTTGGTTTGTGGATTCAAGAGCTTCCACTCACATGACATGTAACAAAATTTGGTTTGAAAATTTTAAATAAACTAGCGGTGGTGCTAAAATCTACCTTGGTGATGATAGAGGATACAAAATCAGAGGGTATGGTAATGTTCCTATTGTATTTCCTGATGGAAATATGAGACATATTCAAAATGTAATGTATGTACCCAGAACAAAAAATAATCTTATCTCTGTTTCTATGATAACAATCATAATCTTAAGGTAGATTTTTTTAAGTCTTATTGTGTTATTAAATATCTGTTGGATAATATGAAGACAATTTCATTAGGATTCGAGAGTGAGGTCTGTACAAGATCAATGTAAGAAGTGCGCCACACCAATCCTTGACTTCATTAGGAATGACTCCCAAAGATTTATGGCATCAAATATTCTGTCATATTAATTTCAATGAAGTGTTTCTACTTTAGAGACGAGGTATGGTCAATGGTCTTCCTTCTTTAAAGCATGTGCATGTTGATTGTGAAGCATATGCTCTTGGGAAGATGCACAGAGATGCGTTTCTTTTAAATGTAGATAAAAGAAAGAGAGACATACAAGAGCTAGTGCACACTGATTTATGTGGGCCAATGCAGATGAGGTCATTGGGAGGTGCTTATTATTTCATATTGTTTGTTTATGACTGTACGAGATTCACTTGGGTATATTTTCTCAAAAAAAAAGAGTCAAACTTTTGAATATTTCAAAGAATTCAGAAGCATGATTGAGAAGCAGAGAGGAAAATTCATCAAGATTCTCCGCTCAGACCAAGGGGGAGAATAAAAGAAGGCTAGTTTCATCAAATAATATAAAGAGCATAGGATACTATAGCAATTTAGAGTGCCTCACACTCCTCAACAGAATGGGGTTGTAGAGAGGAAAAACAAAACCCTTGTGGAGTGTGCTCGCAGCATGCTAAAAGGTAATAATATTTCTGGTGGATTTTGGGTTAAAGCAATAAATACTGCAATGTGTTTGAAGAATATGAGTCCAACAGAGAGTATTTATTTTAAAACTTTGTTCGAATATTTGTTAAAATTTAAGCATGTAATAGGTCATTTAATAGTTTTTGGCTCCAAAGCCTTTGCTCATGTTCCAAAGGAGGATAGGAAGAAACTGGATTCAAAGGCCATTAAATTCATCTTTACTGGGTATTGCACAGAGTTTAAATCATATGAGTTGTCTAATCCATCCACTCATAAATTTTTTCAAGTAGAGACAAAGGAAATGAAGAATGGGAAATTCCGTTGCTGATGGAAGAAGGGAGTGATGAAACAGGGGACAACCATTCATTCAGGAAGAAGATGGTATAGATGCATTCATCAAGCCAATTCCATCAAGGGATGATCATAACATGTTTAAAGCCACTCCACCACTCACGAGATCACACTACAAGGAAAAGACCCTCCAGTGGAGGTTATAAAGGAGGTTTTTAGTGTTATAAAATTGTTGAAAATGATCAAGAAACATTTTCTACAACATCTTCTTTTGGTAATGAAGATTTTGGCAGAGCTTCTAATGGAATGTCAAAACAACTAAAAAAAACTGGGCGGCCAAAGGTTGTTATGGATTTTTTTCTCATCAGTGTGTGAATCAGGTGTCAACACACCAGTGCATTGTATCGTGAAAGCAACAGTACTGTAAACCTACCAAGCACGGGGACATAAAACAAAATTCGCATGCCCCGGGGCATTTAGCAACGACCTGGTGTGTGTCAGCCACACAGTCACACCGGGCCCATGGAAGGTGCACGCACCGGGTCATTCAACGTGTAAAACTGCACTAGGACCTATAGGTGATACAATGCACTGGGTCGTTAAGTTATAAAAATGCACCAACACGTTAAAGGAAAACAACACCGGTGCATGCAATGCCTATCGGACCGCCCGGGTGGTAGTCGTCGATAAATCACACTAGGCGTTGTAATTGGTATTGGTATTTGTGTGGTGCCATAGGTCGTAGAAATGCACTGGTGTACATTATATTAAAAATGCACCGGTGCACAGTAACTAACATGCACGGGTGTTCGTTTTGTAATTTTTAGAAACATCAGCATGTTACAGTGCAATTATTGTGATTTTTTAAAATTCATTATTCATCAAAAGTCAAAACATATCATATAACAATATTCATATCAATTAGATTTTTATTAGTGCATTTGAATGTGAAGTTTAGATTGATCTTTTATATCATATCATCATATTTCACATCTCTTCATTATAATATTTAATCATCCATATATAAATAATCAGTGGTGTAACATTTCATAGTGACAATGGAGAACGCAATAGAATAAATTAAAATGTATATATATATATATATATATATATATATATATATATAAGACACTCTTTTTCATACAAAATGGTACAATCATTGGTATCCCTCCGTCTTTCAATTGGGACACTATGTCCATTATATTAAAAAAAATGTCTCATTTCATAGACAAATATTTCAAAAAATACAATGCCTTGCTTTGATATCCAAATATATTGATCATCATTATTCGCTAGAATTGTTGTCACTACTCAAGCTACTTCCATGACTTGGGTTATTTGGAGGAATTTTTTGTTCACTATTTTGATTGTTTTTTTCTTTTCCAACATCCATATATAAACATAAAAATAAATTGTAATGAGTGTATATACATTGGCAAGAATAGTGAAAATCGCAATATTAAATAATATACATCAATGTAAATCAAAAATAAATGTACCATAGCAAGAATAGACTCATGAACTATATACATCCTTTCAAAACCAAATGTCATGCCATCTTTCAACAATTCATTTGTTGGCGCAGTTCCATACTTTGTTTCTTACAAGTTTTATACGCCATAACAAATCATATATTTAATATAATTTTTTTTTTGTTCTGTTAATTATAGACGGAGCTAAATAAAACAAAATATATGGTTAAAAATTCCATAATTAATCTATGATATGCCAACATATACTGACAACCCATATTTAACCCAATGTCAATCAATTCGTTAGATGGTTCCTCTTTCTATGTTAGCACCTGTTTGAAGACATTTAATGACGATTGTAGTAAAACAAATTAAAATATACAAAAATGAAATCTAGTTAAGTTTTTATAAGTAACAATTACTCACAGACATAAATATAAACCCTTTCTTCCTTGTCGTCCTATTTATGTGCTGAAGAGGTTCCATTTTCTTTTCTTTTTTGCAAGAAAATACTTGAAAATTAATATTTAATCCTAAATCGTTTATTTATTGTACCTAATTGAAAAATTCAATGATTGCATATTACATTTGAAGCATGTTGTTGAGATGACTCCTCATGCGATGCAATGATGTCCATCTCTTTTACCATCTTGTTGTACACCTTTTTGGACATTCCTACTGACATATTTTTGAAATCAGCTCGTTTATCCTTTAAGATTTTCAGAATCTTCTTGAAAATATAACATGACAATAAACTATTTAATTTTTATATTGATATATGAAAATTAAATATAACAAAAGTGATATTTATAAATGATTGCTTTCTAGTAATATATACATATACTTCTAGAAAAAAATTTAAAGGAATATTACTTTTTTGTTCCTTCTTTTTTTTTGTACGTTTTTGCTATTAAAGTATGACATGTCTCATTCACCAATTCTTTGGAAACTCATCCTGTAGTTTAAATAAAATTTGGTTCTTCGAATCATTGGATTGATTTTTGTATTGTACCTGGAAAGAATGTTTATACATTTGTTCCGCTAGATCCCTCAAATTTTTGTAAAATTCTTTCCCCTTTCCTTAACCTCCAACACCACTCCAGATGAGCTAAGGAGAAATTCATTTTCATTTGAATGTTCTATTTTTTTTTCTTTTCTTAGAACAACATTCCATTTCTTTGTTGCTGGTCCCTGTAGAAGATTAAACATGTGTGAATTAATAAATTGTTTGAAACATGTTATCTAATATTTTTAAATATATTTTTAATAAAAAATAAAAAAAGAAACTCTTATTGGATTGATAGTATTTTTTCATTTACCTGATTCATCCTTCTGCAATTTTTCCATCAAGATTTTATGCTCTTCTGGTCTTAGATTAGAAATAATCTTATCGACCTTCATCATTTTGTGGCTATGCATGATACATAGTAAACAATACATATTAGTTAAACTTACACATAGTTAAAAAATAATAATTTTTGTAAATAATTTACAAAGAACTTGCCTTTTTTACTTTTCTCAGTGTGCTATTAGTATTTTTGTTACTTGATATCTTGTCAGCCATTTCTTTATCAATATGAAACCTGTACCATACCATTCATTAAAAATATTTTATAAATAAATCACAATATTTTCAGGAAAAATAAAAAAATCAAGAAAACGGTGTGCCTTTCAAACAATACGCACTGAAGGGAGTGCAACATGTTCTTATAAACACACCACCAAAACAGTAGAAACATTGTACGGTTCTCTCTGTGAAAAAGGAGGCCTGGTGTGTTATATGTTAACCAGTGAACCGATTAAGAAAAAAAAATTAATAAAAAACCTCTAGTGCTATTTTTTGTAGCATAAGATGTTGTGGATGAGTCGATGTGACATGTTCTTATATACATACCGATAAAACAATATAAACATCGTATGGTGCTCTCTGTCAACAAGGAAACCTGGTGCGCTATATGTTAACTGATGCATCGATTAACATAGACATAAATTAATAAAAAGAAATTATCAAACAATATACGTGTTCTGTGTTATAATAAAATAGCGCAGCTATGCGCTCTATTACACAAGGCACATTAAAAAAAATTATTTTTAAAAAATCATGCAAGGGCTGACATGGATTGGGATCCAAATCTGCAAGTCATCCCGTATGTTACATATCATACACCTTTATATATAGCAATACAAACCCTATAAATCTAAAATTAAAATCCCTAATTGTGAAGTCATAGAAACAAGAAGAAGCAAGGGTTTAACATAGGAATGGTTTTTTTTTTTCCCATGAAAATGCACAGTAAAATTTATAATTTTTATTATGCATGTATTAAATCCAATAAAAACTAAAAAAAAACAACTATTACAGTAAAATTTAACATTTTTACTATAATACAGGGTTTTTGTACGAATCATCAGATGTTTCAATTTCTGATTCTCTGAATAGTGTTGTTGTTTGAAAGTAATTCACTGCTCCACAGTGCTCTCATGCTCTCTTGCTCTAGGTATGTCTCGCGTGCAAATAAATTCCTAAAAATTGTTGCAAAAATAATGAAATAATGGATAGATTCTACTATTTAAAGAATTCTTTTATGAAAATAGATTTATGAAAATAATTTTTCACCCAGTTTTCAATTTATCTCTTTTTTTTCACTTAAAAAAAATAAATTTGCACTTTTTTATTTGCGGATATTCGGTGCGTTTTTTAATCTAACCTCACCGGTGTGTGAATTAATAACACAACACCACTACGAAATAACTAACATTCATCGGTGCAGTTAACTGCACATTAGCACCGATAATAATAAGTCCATTTTTAAGGCACTGAAATTACTTTTAGGTATGTACACCAAAATTTATTGTTGATTTTGCTCCAATGCAGGGAGAAATATCATAATTATATCGAATGGACAATTCTTCAAAATCTATCTCATTCCCTAATATTTCTAGAATTCCATCGCGGAGTTCTCCCTATCCATCTCCAGATGTAATATTTACTTCAAATTTTACATGACGAAATTGAAAGGTTTTGTTCAATAAAGCGAAAAACCTGAAGAGTCTATGGTAGACGAGTACATATCATATAATGGTTTCTATTATTCCAATGATTACATCAAAAATATCGACAACAGACCAGGTGCGGTGATTTGGGACGATGAAAGGGATGAAGACAAAAGAGAAGGGGAGTTGCTTCAAATGAATGCAAAAAGGCGCTTGATATAGAGAAAGCGACTTATAATTTTTCAAATTTACACAAAGAAAACATTCATGTTGAAATTAGATATAATGTATATTTTGATCTCATATGTACTATATGTTAGTATGATTTCATCTGCGAATGCAGAAATTGAACCAATCAAAAAATTCGTTATTTACAATTCCGAAGTGACACAACAGTGGGTCGTATTGTGTGAACAAAAGAGGATAAAATGGGATAGTGATAGGAAATGATTTGGATGGTTGAATGGTAAAAGTGTGCCTTAACTCGATCATTTAAAAGAAAATATGCCAAAAATATGCCCCAACAGTTGGGTTCATGACCAATTCAGAGAGAAATATGGTGCAACCGGTTGATACCTGGATGTTGAATAGGATGCACTAAACGTAAGGTTTGGGTGCACCCACTCGGTAATAATCTATTTATGTACATTTTAAACTTAATAATGCACATTTTAAATGTAATTACATCTATATTTAATATTTTAACAGTTGGGTTATTATAAGACACATGACATTATGATTTTTAAATTTTTTATAGGTCAATTTGTTCCCATCTATGTGGGCATATGGACACCATTTTCACACAGAAAATTCCGATGATGGACACATGACACAAGACTGTGGAGTGGAAGTTGATTTCTATCAATCTATTTGAGCTAGCCACCATGATCAAAAGCTAGTGCGAGGGACGTTAGGTTATGTCGAAAAGATACAAGAGATAATTGAAATTGATTTTTCTTCTTTCCAATGTGTTATTTTTAGGTGAAAGGGGTGTGACACCTTAGATCGGAGTAATGTAAATGAATATCGCGACAGTAGGATGATATGTTTAAACTCTAGAAAGATGTGGGATGAAGCTAATGAGCCCTATGTTTTCTCCAAACACTGCAACCAGGTGTTTTTTTACCTAGATGTGTTGGATAGGGATTGGTTGTTCATATTGAGACATTACCCTAGATCAAAACATATTTTTGAGAAAATTAGTGTTATCATGCCAAGTGAGCTGTAAGATAATAAGGGTGATTATGAGAACCAAGAGTGATATGGTACATGTGTTATTTCATCATTTATACTTTTTAAGATGAGTTTTTATAAAAATGAGGACATAATTACCTTATAACTAAGACTTTCTTTTTCGAAAGATTATAATATGTATTTTTTATTACTTGGTTTGCATTGTGTTAATGTTAAAATAATTTCACTTGATAATTTGCAATTATGTTGATCTCGAAAACAATGACGTACTGTGTAAAGTTTTTTTTTTTTAATAATGTCAATTCCTAAAATAATACAACTACTTGATTTCTTTAAATGTGTGTGAATGATATATTCAAAATGTATACTGTTATTTTTGGTATGTAAGATCATAATAAAATAATGATAATTCTAAAATTGAACTTATTTGCATTACTTTCTAAGCTTTATTATGTTACAAAAATTAATATTATTCTAGACTTATTATTTTACAATTATTTATATTCATACAAATTTACAAATTTACAATTATGGTAATTTAACAATATTTACAGTATACATTTTACTTAGGTAGTAATTATGGTCGAATATTGACAATTAATTCTCAATTTTACAAACTTACAAATTTAAAAATTTTAATAAAATTGAATGATGACAATACATACAATTACGATTACAATTACAATTTTACAATTTCACAATACAATTACAATTAAAATTATAATTTTACAAATATTTTACATACAATTACAATTAAAATTACAATTACAATTTTACAATTTGACATACAATTACAATTACAATTAAAATTTTACAATTTTACATACAATTACAATTACAGTTACAATTACAATTACACTTTTGCAATTTCACATACAATTACAATTTTACATACAATTACAATTACAATCACGATACATACAATTACAATTACATTTTTAGAATTTTAGAATTTTACAAATTTACAAATTTTACAATTTTAATAAAATTGAATCATGACATGAAAACATACAATTACAATTACAATTATAATTTTACAATTTTACATACAATTACAATTAGAATTTATATAATTACAATTACAATTACAATTTTACAATTTCACAATACAATTACGTACAATTACAATTACAATTTTACATACAATTAAAATTAAAATTTCAACTACAATCACGACATAATATTTAATAAATATCATGATTTAGTATTAAAAATAAATATCACGATCATGATAACCATCGTACAAACATCATATTCCACTAAAATACACATTCAAATTCGATAGCATCATCTAATCATCGTGATCATGATCATATAACAAAACACAAGCATTGTATAGCATCATCACAACACAAAGATCAAATATACATCTCATATCAAATAACTGCTATCACATATACATCTAGTTGCAAGCACATTAAATGAATATAACTAACATGACCTAACAATATACACATCGTGATGAATACCAACATGTAAATTGAGTACATCAACATGCACATAATATACATGGACTATATATATATATATATATATATATATATATATATATATATAATGTAAAAAATATACAACTGTAATATAACTGCATATAAATGTAAAATATCTGGAGGTACATCAATACTAATGTTATCACTCTAGTAATTTCTTAAGTTGTGGGATTTGAGTTTTTAGTCTAAGAATACTAGAGGTAACAACAAACCTACTTTAAATCCTAGGATCTAGCCTTCCTAGAATTCAAAGAGGGCTCTATCTTTAAGATTTATCTTTGCTCTTGATTTATATTTTTAGGCTAGTTATGATAGAACAATTGTTTTTTCTTTAAGGTTTTAATGGGAAAGAATCACTTAGAGGTAAACTAGAGAGAAATATACTTGTCCATTGGGCTATGGAGTCTAAATCTAACTAGCAGTACTAGAAGTCAAGGCCAAAAAGGTACAAATGTATTCAGGTCAAGATAGATAACCCTCAGAGATTTGGAAATTTTTTTTTGGTGAAATGGGATGATCAGGATAAAGGATTATGCAAGATCTTTTGATCCAAAAAATGGAAGAAGGAGGCAACGATCAAACAGGACCAGGAGCAATTAAGAATTCCTAACACCGCAAATCAACAGATAAAATTTAAATGGTAACTATTTAAAAACAGGGAGTATAGGACTAGCCTGTAGTAATATTCCTAGTTACTCATTAAGATAGAACAAACATATAATGAATCGCTAGAAACTCTAGAAAGCAAACAATGACAAGAAGAAAGTACTTCACTCATCAACTTATCATAGGGATCCTGAATTATGATGCTAGTTTAGCATTGTCCAGTCTGCTACTTCGAAATAAACACATAATAGCCTCCAATATTTAGCAAAAAGTATATATTAAAGTATATCAATTTTATTCCACCAAAAATACTTCAAAGAGTGAAGTATTTATACAAATTCTAAACTAGAATATCTTGAAAAAATATCAAGATTGGTTTACAAATATCTCCAAATGTTTTACATAAATATAACTTAAGTAAAGGAAACTCAAAACTAATGCATCTATTTGGCACTATTTTTTATGGATAGGTTATGATAAATAGGAAAATTCGAATTTGATCTCAACTCTTAGTTGATGATGAGGCATCCAAGTCACTAACTGTTTCCTTTCTTTGTGCATTCTGCTCCAGCAATTCTACAAACATGGGGTCCAATGATTCAATTTTATTTCTCAATCCGAAATAGATATGTAAAAAGTGAAAGAGGTTATTGTGGATTAATATGTTGGTGAGATAAACCTCTTTTAGTTCCCTAAAATTGTGCTCCGTATGTTCACAATAGGCTCTACAAAATGATGTGTAAAACAAAGTTTTACAGAGTCTGAAAAATACGTTGTCAAGATGCGCATGTATCTTTCATTAAGTAATACATGTGCACAAAGTGAGATAATTTTTTGTAGATGGATCTCTTGTGAAGAGAAACCTCCTTCAGTTTTGTAAGATGTGTTTCAGATTTTCCACAATATGTTCTGCAAAATGATCATTGAAGAGGAATTTTCTGCAAAACGTTCTTTCCAATATTGTTCAATATTTCACAACCCATAATGGCTGTTAGAAAAGTGAGAGATTTTTTTTTAGTTGGACACATTAATAACATAAACCTCCTTCAATTTTGAAAAAATCATCCTTGATTGTCACAATAGTTTCTGCAAAACAATAACTGAAACAAGAATTTTCTACAAAAATGTTCCTTCTTGCTCTATTTTCATCTTTTAACCTTTTTGTTCTTTTAACTGTTTTTACTTTCAATTTTGATAAATTTCATTGTTGGTGAAAATATTTTGATCTCTATTTAACCATTACTACCTCTGTTTTTACTTTTACTGTTTTACCTTGATTGCTCTGTAACTTTGTTTAACTTTCACTTTCACTTTTACCTGATACACTTTAACCACTGATACTCTTTAACTGTTATGTTTTCACTGTCCCTGTGAATTATGATTTCACTTTTACCATTCACTATGTACATTTCATCATTCTGATCTCTCTTTGACTTGATTTTATTATTTCTTTCTATACAAACGGTTTGTTGAATGAAGCTTTTGAGTTAAAAATCTAAGAATTTGGAGCAAACAATTTTGTCAACTAGTATTGAAACTGTTGGCCCAATTTCTTATTCTGATAATAACCTGTAAAATGAAACAATTTGTTAATGAAACAGAGGTCTTCAAGGAGGTAATTGAAGGCCTTTGAAAGACCTTTGGAATGAGATCTGTCTGTGGAGGTTTAACTCTGTTTTTTAGGCATTTTTGGGCTACTTCTGAAAGATTAAATTGTTTGCAAGAGTAATTTAATTTAAAAGAGGGATAATTGAGAAAATTTGGCTAAGGAGATTCTTTGAGTTTTCTGCTCAATTAAGTTTATCAAAGAAATTCCGAGGATATGAAAACTGGAATAAAACAGAAAACAAGGGTTTTTTGAGTTTGTTTGACTGAGAAATAGGGTTTCAAGGGATATTTAGAGATTTTAGGCTTTCATATTTCTGAAATTGATCTTTAAACTGTGAAAATTGAGAAAATTTGCTTGAAAAAGGTGCGCAAAGGATAAATAGGGTTTCCTGGGAAAATTTTGCTAGGGTGTCACCTATTTTGTGTTTTTGGGCACTTTTACTTTGCTCAATTTCGTAAAAAGGGATAGGTTTTCTTAAAAGACAGTTTCAACACAATTTACAGGTTTGAATTTCCACAGAAAATACGTTTAAATGTAGGTATTCGATTGTAAAAAGGGTTTTACAGGTTCTTGGTTGAAATGTTGGATTTGAACAGCTTTCTAGAGCAGTGAAAAACTCCTTAACAAGTCTTCAATGGTATATTTTGGTCAAATTCAAAGGCTTCGGACAAAAAATCGGCAATCAGGGCTTTAAAATGATTTCTGTAGGGATTTATGATAATCGGAGGCAGTACAGATTTAAATGATAAAACAACTTTACAAAGGTTTTAACCCTATGCATTAACTAACATTCAATGCAGGTCAAATAGTAGCGGAAAGCAGTTTTTGTTTTCAAACACGAAAACGGGCAGTGGTTATCGCATGGTGTTTGGGCGGTAAACTGATTTGAACCAAACGAAAGCGATCCAATAATATTTTAACATGTCACCATGACAGAAATCTGCAATACAACCTATTTCGCGTATGATTTTCATTTTTCAGGGCGATTGGTTTACGACCGTGATATCATATTAGAGTCATTGGATCTTTTGATCAGGAGCGAAGGGTCAAGATCTTATTTGCAAGTTGCGGTTGAAATAATGGTGGGACTAGGGTCCTTATTATGTGGGGCTTACAGTTAAAAAACTAAAAAACCTTTTATAAAATATACATTGAATTAAAAGTCTTATATACATAAAAGGAGTTTATGTATATGGGTAGGCAAGTAAAAATTTCATAAAATATATCACGGGTTTAAACAACATAAAGCGTGAGGCTTTATATAGTATGGCAAATATGGATAGGTGCAGGGTTAATGTTTAATTGAAACAAACCTTATTTAAATTTCAATAAAACTTTGTTTTATGAAATATGCGGGAAGGGATGAAAAACATTGTAAAGGGTGGACTTTGCATGGGCGCAATTATTTTATTATATAGTTTTAAACCATTGAAGGGTCTAATAACCATAGGGGGTGGGATATTTAAATAAATTTAGTTTTAGACCAAAGGGTGCTTTATTTGGGTTTTATTTTAACATGTGGATAATATCTTTGGTCAAAAATCTTTATAATAGTGGGGGTTTTGGGAATATTTAGATATAGGGATTTATATAAATAGGATAAGGTTTTAGTAAAGGATTTAATAACATGGTTAAAAGTTAATATGAAAGGGAGAATGGAATGCATACAAAATACACAATATGACTAAGTAAACTGTATAAGTAAAGAAAAGCTTCTCTTTTCATCATTTCACCAATTTACTTAGGATAAAGCATTTTTGAGGGTTTTTGTATGTTTCTGAGTGAAGGAAGTTAATCAGATGGGGTTTTATATTTCAATAAGTAGGAATGAGTCTTTACTTATGAAAATGAATTAAAATGTATGAATGAGGGATGAATAATGATAAATGGGGATTTAGCATAAGAACTCAATATTTTCAACTATCCAATCATCGAGCCTTGGGTCCGGTCCCAACAGTAGTCAGAGAAATGCTCTGAGCCTGTTTGACTGATAGTCTAAAACACTAAATACTTACAAGGGATGGGAAATTAGTGATTTTTTTCCTGATGATGAATATTAGATGCTTTTTCCCACTTCTTTCTACCTACCCAACATTACTCTAACATTTTTTCTTCCTTTTGGAAGGTGCATTTAAGCTTGCAACCTTGAAACATTTATTCTTTCGAAAGCATAAACTATCTAATTCTACCTTATTTCATCCAAGGGCTCAGACTAAACTGTTGAGCTCCTCATTATTTTCTACCTAACTAATGATTTATCAAGATTAAACTGTCTGACAAATATTTATTCACTATCTAAAACATGGAAAGTGAAAACATGACAAGTCAAGATTAAACAGTTTAACTCATCATGGACTATGGCATTTATTGACACTCTACCATAATCATTTATTTAAGAGAAAAATTAAAAAGTAGTGGCATTTTAACTTGCTCACTTTCATGTCTTATTTTCATCTTTTTCTTTTGGGGTTTATATTTTTTTAAGTCCTTTGATCTTTCTTTTATGACTTTTTACCATCTTTTTGATTTTTAATTATTTTATTTATTTATTTATTATTATTTTTAAATATGGGAAGACAACTTGCAGAAAGAAAGGTATGTACAGATTTACAAGACTATCAAAATTCAATTCAAAATTATGAATCCTATATTTATAGGACCCTAACAATGGCTTCACATTGGGATGGCATCTCCTTGTGAGATGTCAAGAACACCGCCGACTAGTAGGCTGATCCTTTGAGCCAATCCCAAACATGCATTTTCTTTGTTATAAAATCTATGTGACTGAAACTCTTGAACTGAATTTAGTGCTTTTTCTACAAACTGAGATATGGTCTGAAACTAAAAGAACATAATGCAATTCTCAAACCAAAATGATAGATCTTAAATATCTTTAGGACCTTCTCCTTGGCTTTAAATCTTAATGAATTATTTCAAAAATAACTGAAAAATGAATACTGAAAAAATGCTTAGAGCTTTGAGCTTATTTGCACTCATCTACCTACTCTAATCTACTGATAACCTTGTTGAATCAGGTAATACTAAAATGCCAATGAAGCCAGTCAAGTAGCTGTATAAATGAAGGGATAATTTGACTGCATATCATCAAACTTGGAAGCATAACTTGATCATATGTCTTCATAATCAAAGATATGATGTGTAATGGAAATTACTGGTATATTTGATCTTCATAGAGAACATATGTTTGCAGACTTGAGCTAAAAATATTCTCCATATAATTTGCTATAGGATCATCAAAAGCATAATGTATGATTTGTGCTTCTAGGCCTTCAATGACTAGCTGCTCAATTGTGTTCTGAAAATTAATCCATGAAACCATTTCTTCAGTCTTGTGCTTGAAAGAATAATCATCCTCAACTGAAATACAAAAGGTAGTACAATTTCCTCTTGCTTTGGAGAATGAATATTTTCCAAGAATTCTTTAGGATCTCAGAAATTATATGACTGAATTTGAGAATGCAAAATTTTAATTTGATTTTCATATTTTTCAGAAACTATCTCAAGAACATATATTTTAAGTTGCGGAGAATATTTTCTTGATTTAAAAACAAGAAAGACAATTGTTAGAAAATATTTATCAAGATGAAATCCAAATAAATCATCCCACAAACTAGCTAGTGATTGCTCTGTGAAGTTAGCTTGAATTTGGAGAACACAATTATCATCAAACTAATCATACGTAGGTAGATCTTTAGAAGAAGGAATGCCATCAATTATAAACATTAGATCAGCAGATTGTTTTTCGAGTAATCCTGATATATCTTGATTATATTGGTTGCATTCTATTTGAAAGTCATCATTTTTCTCAATAGGAGTACTATCAAGCAATGGGCCCTTTTGGGAAGGTAGAACAACATGAGCATCAACTTGTTCTTCTGTCTCTTCATGGATAAAAAATTTAGTAGATTCATCAACATTAGAATAAGTAGAAACAATTTCTTCATTATGTAAACTTTTTGAGGATGGTTACATGTTTAGAAGCAAATTTATTTCTTCTTCGGTGAGGGTGGGGGGTTGGAATCTATGAATTATTAGATTTGAATAACAATTTTTTTTTTTTTTGTTATGTAAAAATTGATCATGAGGTTGAATCTTTTCTTTAATTCCATTCAAAACATTATATGAAACATCATTTGTTACTACAGAGGGGCTTTGTGGATCTTGATTCATCTCCTGATCCATTTCATTTTTGTTTAACTCCTCTTGATTATTATGACATTTAACTTGAGAATGAAAGTTATGGACTTCTTCTAATAAATATTTAGGATGCCAATTTCCAAAATTTTCATCAATATTTTTAAGGTAATGTATAATATCTTCATCTTCATCACAACAATTTTCAGCAAATGATAAAGATGGAAAATCTTCTTTGTAGTGCTCATAAAATACCTTGTGAAAATATTTTAAAGAAAATAAACTAGTAGGTTTGAGAGCTTCATACCATTCCCTTGCTGGTCCTTCTAAGGTTGCCATGAAAAGCTTCATGAGGAAATCCTCATGCCAATCACCCTTCAATCTCCATGAGTGTATATGAAATTTAATGAGATGTAACAAAGGATCATCAATATTCTCATCTTGAAACATGGGAAAATTTTTATCCCAATTTACCTTTGGTAGTTTGTGCGGAAATATAGGTATGTGATCTCTACTCATGGGAGCATACCTGGGTTTTATTCTTGGGTCATCTTGTAAACTAGTCATAAAGAAAGGCCATTGTATCTATACAACCAAGTTAGATCCTTATATAAAATACAATATATATTGAAAAACATTCTTAATGAGAAAGAACATAATGTCTTGGATTAAGATCCAAGTTGAAAGCCTGATCTTTCCATATTGTTCTTTCATTTACATTCCTCTAGTGGAGTCTTGATTTTGAAATTTATGTGGAGTCGCCAGGTGGATGATTTTAACCTTTGTATGTTTGATCACTGTCCACCATCATAGATTAGATCTGAACGTGTAAATATTTCTGAAGAAAAGGTTAGTCTTCCCCAGTATAGTCGCCATTATGTTATGACTCTAGTAATTTCTTAAGTTGTGGGATTTGAGTTTTTAGTCTAAGAACACTAGAGGTAACCATAAAACTACTTCAAATCCTAGGATCTAGCCTTCCTAGAATTCAGAGAGGGCTCTCTCTTTAAGATTTATCTTTGTTTTTTTATTTATGTTTTTAGGCTAGTTATGATAGAACATTTGGTTTTGTTTTTAAAGGTTTTGGTGGGGAAAAATCACTTAGAGGTAAACTATGGAGAAATCTACTTTTCCATTGGGCTATGGAGTCTAAATCTAGTTAGCAGTACTAGAATTCAAGGCCAAAAAGGTACAAATGTATTCAGGACAAGATAGATAACTCTTAGAGATTTGGAAAAGTGTTTTGGTGAAATGGGATGATTAGGATAAAGGATTATGAAATATTCTTTCATCCAAAAAATGGAAGAAGGAGGCAGGGGTCAAATGGGAGTAGGAGCAATTAAGAATTCCTAACACCAGAAATCAGCAGAAAACATTTAAATGGTAACTAGTGAAAAACATGGAGTATAGGACTAGAATATAGTAATATTCCTAGTTACTCATTAAAATAGAACAAACATATAATGAATTGCATGAAATGCAAGAAAGGAAATAATGACAAGAAGAAAGTACTTCACTCATCATCTTATCACAGGGATCCTGAATTATGATACCAGTTTAGCTTTGTCCAGTTTTCTACTTCGAAATCAACACATAATAACCTCCAATGTTCAGCAAAAAGTCTATAGTAAAGTCTAGCAAATTTATTCCACCCAAAATACTTCAAAGAGTGAATTATTTATACAATTTCTAAACTAGAATATCTTGAAAAAATATCAAGATTGGTTTACAAATATCTCCAACTGTTTTACATAAATAGAACTTATGTAAATGACACTAAAAAATAATGCATCTATTTGGCACTATTTTTTATGGATAGGTGATGACAAAGAGGAGAATTTGAATTTTATCTCAACTTTTAGTTGATGATGAGACATCCAAGTCACTAACTATTTCCTTTCTTTGTGCATTGTGCTCCTGCAATTCGGCAAACTTGGGGTCCAATGATACCTTTGTATTTCTCAATCTGAAATAGATGTGTAAAAAGTAAAAGAGGTTATTGTGGATGAAAATTTTGATGAAATAAAACTCTTCCAGGTCCCTAAAATTCTATTCCAGCTCTTCACAATAGGCTCCGCAAAAAGATGTGTGAAACAGAGTTTTACAGAGTCTGAATAATAGACTATAAACATGTGCATGTATCTTTAGTTATGTAATACCTATGCACAAAGTGAGATAGGTTTTCGTAGAAGGATATCTTAGGAACAAAAACCTCCTTCAATTCTGTAAGATGTATTTCTGATTGACCACAATATGTTCTGCACAATGATGACTTAACAAACAAATTCTGCAAAAGGTTCTTTCCAATATTGTTTAATATTTCCCAACCCATAATGGCTGTTAGAAAAGTGAGAGAGGTTTTTGTAGTTGGACATCTTAATAGCATAAAAATCTTTCCGTTTTGAAAAATTTATCTTGGATTGGTCACAATAGTTTCTGCAAAACAATGACTTAAACAGGAAATTTCTGCAAAAATGTTCCTTCTTGCTCTGTTTTCATCTTTTAACCTTTTTGTTCTTTTAACTGTTTTTACTTTCACTTTGGATAAATTTTATTTTTTGTGAAATTATTTTCATCTCTATTTAATCGTTACTACCTCTGTTTTTACTTTTATTGTTTTACCTTGACTGCTGTGTAACTTTGTTTAACTTTCACTTTGACTTTTACCTGATACACTTTAACCACTGATACTCTTTAACTGTTATGTTTTCACTATCCCTATGAATTCAAATTTCACTTTGACCATTTAATGTGCACATTTCATCATTATTATCTCTCTCTGACTTGATTTTATTTTTTCTTTGCATACAAACTGTTTGTTTAATGAAGCTTCTGATTTAAAATCTGAGAATTTGGAGTAAACAATTTTGTCAACTAGTATTCAAACTGTTGGCCCAATTTCTTATTATGATAATAACATACAAAAATCAAACAATTTGTTAATGAAATAGAGGTCTGGAAGGAGGTGATTGAAGGCCTTTAAAAGACCTGTGGAATGAGATCTGTCTGTTTAGGTTTAACTCTGTTTTTTAGGCATTTTTGGGCTACTTCTGCAAGATTAGACTATTTGCAGGAGTAATTTACTTTAACAAAGGGATAATTGAGAAAATCTGGCAAAAGATAATCTCTTTTGAGTTTTCTTTTCAATTAAGTTTATCAAAGAAATTCTGAGGATATGAAAACTGGAATAAAACAGAAAACAAGGCTTTTCTGAGTTTGTTTGACTGAGAAATAGGGTTTCAAGGTATATTCAAAGTTTTTAGCCTTTTAGATTTTTGAAATCGATCCTTAAACTGTGAAAACTGAGAAAATTTGCTTGAAAAAGGTGTGCAAAGGATAAAAAGGGTTTCCTGGGAAAAATTTTCCAAGGTTTAGCCTATTTTTTGTGTTTTTGGGCACTTTTACTTTGCTCAATTTCATAAAAAGGGATTGGATTTCTTAAAAGACAGTTTGAACTCAAATTAAGGTTTGATTTTCCACAGAAAATACCTTTAAATGTAGGTATTCAACTGTAAAAAGGGTTTTACATGTTCTTGGTTGAAATGTCGAATTTGAATAGCTTTCTAGAGCAGTGAACAACTCCTTGACCAATCTTCAATAATATATTTTGGTCAAATTCACAGGCTTCGGACGAAAAATCAGCAATCAGGGCTTTAAAAGGCTTTCTGCAGGGATTTCTGATAATCAGAGGCAATGCAGATTTAAATGATAAAACAAATTTACAAAGGTTTTAACCCTATGCATTAACTAACATTCAATGCAGGTCAAAGAGTAGCGGAAAGCGGTTTTGGTTTTCAAACGCGAAACCGGGCAATGGTTATCGCACGACGTTTGGGAGGTAAGTTGATTTGAACCAACCGAACGCGATCCAATAATATTTTAACACATCACCGGGACAGAAATGGGCAATACAACCTACTTCGCGTCGGATTTTCATTTGGGTGAGCGATTGGTTTATGACCGTGATATCATATTAGAGCCGTTGGACCTTTTGATCGGGAGCGAAGGGTCGAGATCTTATTTGCAAGTTTTTTTTGAAAGAATGGTGGGACCGGGGTCTTTATTATGTGGGGCTGGTGTTTAAAAAATAAAAAACCTTTTATAAAATATACATTGAATTAAAGGTCTTATATACATAAAAGGAGTTTATGTATATGGGAAAGCAGGTAAAACTTTTATAAAATATATCGTGGGTTTAAACAACATAAAGCATGAGGCTTTATATAGTACAGAAAATATGGATAGGTGCAGGGTTAATTTTTAATTGAAACAAACCTTAGTTAAATTTCAATAAAACTTTGGTTTATGAAATATGTGGGAAGGGATGAAAAACATTGTAAAGTGTGGACTTTGCATGGGCACAGTTATTTTATTATATAGTTTTAAACCATTGAAGGGTCTAATAACCATAGGGGGTGGGATATTTAATTAAAGTTATTTTTAGACCAAAGGGCACTTTATTTGGGTTTGATTTTAACATGTGGATAATATCTTTGGTCAAAAATCTTTATAATAGTGGGGTTTTTGGGAATATTTAGATATAGGAATTTATATAAATAGGATAAAGGTTTAGTTAAGTATTTAATAACTTAGGTTTAAAGTTAATATGAAAGGGAGAATAGAATGCACAAAAAATACACAATATGACTAATTAAAGTGAATAAGTAAAGAAAAGCTTGTATTTTCATCATTTCAGCAATTTACTTAGGATAAAGCATTTTTGAGGGTTTTTGTATGTTTCTGAGTGAAGGAAGTTAATCAAATGGGGTTTTATATTTCATTAAGTAAGAATGAGTCTTTACTTATGAAAATGAGTTAAAATGTATGAATGAGGGATGAATAATGATAAATGGGGATTTAGCATAAGAAATCAATATTTTCAACTATCCAGTCATTAAGCTTGGGTACGGTCCCAACAGAAGTGAAAGAAATGCTTTGAGCCTGTTTGACTGATAGTCTAAAACACTAAATACTTACAGGGGATGGGAAATTAGTGATTTTTTGCCCAATGATGAATATTACATGATTTTTCCCACTTCTTTCTACCTACCTAACATTACTCTAACTGTTTTTTTTCCTTTTGGCTGGTGCATTTAAGCTTGAAACCTTGAAAAATTTATTCTTTTGAAAGCATAAACTATATAATTCTACCTTATTTCATCCGAGGGCTCAGATTAAACTGTTGAGCTCCTCATTATTTTCTACCTAACTAATGATTTGTCAGGATTAAACTGTCTGACAAATATTTATTCACTATATAAAACATGGAAATTGAAAACATGAAAATTCAAGATTAAACAGTTTAACTCATCATGGATTATGGAATTTATTGACACTCTGCCATAATCATTTATTTAAGAGAAAGATTAAAAAGTAGTGGCATTTGAACTGCTCACTTTCATGTCTTATTTTCATCTTTTTCTTTTGGGGTTTATATTTTTTTAAGTCCTTTGATATTTCTGTTAGGACCTTTTTCCCTCTTTTTAATTTTTTATTATTTTATTTATCTATTTATTTATTTTTTTAAATATAGGAAAACAACTTGCAAAAAGAAAGGTATGTACATATTTACAAGACTATAAAAATTCAATTCAAAATTATGAATCCTATATTTTTAGGACCCTAACAACGACTTCACATGGGGATGGCATCTCCTTGTGAGATGTCAAGAACACCATCTACTAGTAGCCTCATCCTTAGAGCCAATCCCAAACATGAATTTTCTTTGTTATAAAATCTCTGTGACTAAAACTCTTGAACTGAATTTATTCCTTTTTCTGCAAACTGAAATCTAATCTGAAACTAAAATAACATACTAGAATTCTCAAACCAAATTGATAGATCTTAAATATCTTTATGACCTTCTCCTTGGATTTAAATCTTAATGAATTATTTCAAAACTAGCTGAAAAATGAATACTGAAAAAATGCTCAGAGCTTTGAACTTATTTGCCCTCATCTACCTACTCTAATCTACCGATAACCTTGTTGAATCAGGTAATACAAAAATTCCAATGAAGCCAGTCAAGTAGCCGTAGAAATGAATGGGTAATTTGACTGCTTATTATCAAATTTGGAAGCATAACTTGATCATGTGTCTTCATAATCAAAGATATGATGTGTAATGGAAATTGCTGATATATTTGATCTTCATAGAGAACATATGTTTGCAGACTTGAGCTAAAAATATTCTCCATATAATTTGCTATAGGATCATCAAAAGCATAATGTATGATTTGTGCTTCTAGGCCTTCAATGACTAGCTGCTCAGTTGTATTTTGAATATTAATCCCTGAAACTATTTCTTCAGTCTTGTGCTTGAAAGAATAATCATCCTTAAACTGCAAGTCAAAAGGTAGTACAATTTCCTCTTGCTTTGGAGAAGGAAGATTTTCCAGGAATTCTTTAGGATCTCGGAAATTATATGATTGAATTTGAGAATGAAAAAGTTTAATTTCATTTTCATATTTTTCAAAAACTATCTCAAGAACATATATTTTAAGTTGCGGTGAATATTTTATTGATTTCAAAACAAGAAATACAGTTGTTAGAAAATATTTATCAAGCTGAAATTCAAATAACTCATCCCAAAAACTAGCTAGTGATTTCTCTGTGAAGTTAGCTTGAATTTGGAGAACATAATTATCATCAAACTGCTCATACTTAGGCAGATCTTCAGAATAAGGAATGTCATCAATTATATACATTGTATCAGCATATTGTTTTTCCAGTAATCCTGATATATCTTGATTAGATTGGTTTCATTCTATTTGAAAGTCATCATTTTGCTCAATAGGATTACTTTCAAGCAATGGGCCCTTTTGGGAAGGTAGAACAACATGAGCATCAACCTGTTCTTCTGTCTCTTTATGGATAAAAAAATTAGTACATTCATCAACATTAGAATAAGAAGAAACGATTTCTTCATTATGTAAACATTTTGAGGATGGTTGCATGTTTAGAAGAAAATTGATTTCTTCTTCGGTGAGGGGGGGTGGGAATCTCTAAATTATTAGATTTGAATATAAATTTTTTTTTCTCTTATGTAAAAATTGATCATGAGGTTGAATATTTTCTTTAATTTCACTCAAAACATTATATGAAACATCATTTGTTACTGTTAGTATGAATCTTAATTCCAAGCGTACGAAAAAATACCACTTTAGTTGTGCATAACAAACAACCTTAACAACAAAGATGGTTGGAAATATCTTCAAATATGCAGTTAGGTGATCAAGATAAATGCTGCAAAAATCTAGATCTGTGCATTAGAAGACATTAAACAGTATATAAAACAAGATTTATTCCATGCATCCAATAGACAAGACAAGAATATGTTGAATGAATTTTTTAATAAGGGGCATCTCGGAGTAAGACACAGGAGGGTGTTCCCAGTTCTTCTCAATGGAATGGGTTCTTGTAAGTCCTCAGCACTTCAGATCTAAAATACCTTTCTCTTGACAGTGTAGAAAACCCAGAAAAAAATGGTAGCAAAATATGACTATGATGGTGGATCAATAGCCCGACCAAAAGTATAGATCTAGAGTGATATTTAGGCAACAAAAGGTGATAAATGAATGGAAAAACCCTTCTATTTATAACAAAATATTGAGTTAGTCTACATATTGGTGCATAGTTAAAATATTATTAACCAAATCAAGATCCAACTTTTATGGAATATTTTATTATATTTGTTGGAGGGAAAAGAAATTTGGCTTGGGTCAAATCCCTTTATTTGTAAATAATAAATAAATAAATGATTTATTTATTATTTTAAGGATGTTGTTGAGTAATAATCAAATAAATAATGAATTATTTAACGGTGATTTAGTCATATTTAACAAAGAATATTATTTAAATAAGGTTTAAATAATTATTCTTAGAAAATAATAAGATAAATAATGATTTATCTAATTAATTTCCTTGTTTTGGGTTAAATATAACCAGGAATATTAATTAAACTATTTTTTAACTGATTATTCCTTGAGGAAAATCAAACAAATATAGATTTGTTTAATATTTCCTTATGGGGTTTCATGTTTAGACCATAAACAACTTAATAAAGGTTGTTTACTAAGTTATTTTTCATAGTAAGTAAAATTGGTCTTACATGGTGTACTTGGGTCCATCTAATAACAATGTGTTAGATGACCAAAAACTGGTGTAACAGATTGCCCCCCAACGTGCAAGTGTTAGGAGCTAATCGTATGACTGAAGTACGTTGTAAGAACTCAATCACTAGACGTCAAAGGGGAAGTCAAGGAGAGAGGAGTATAAGGTAGACCAAAGTGCTGAAAGAACTAGACCCTGAGGATGTGAGACTTACATGTGCGACAAGTTTCTTTGATGAGTGAGTACCTATTCTATAGGCAGTGGGGGAGGCATACCTATGCCCGCCAACACAAAGTACAAACAATGAGGCATTCGAAAAACCACGGGACTGAACAATATAATATATGTTGGCATAAACATGAGCGAGATAAATAACATGATAATGAATCGCACATACATATTGTGCCTGGGATAACAGCCAGGACTTGTACAATAATATCTGAGTACATGAGATACAAATACAACCCAGATGCCCCTGTAAACAGGAAAGAGCTCTGAAAATCTAACTGATATATGCAATCAAGAAGGCGCTGCAAGCGGCTGAGGCCAACATCATCAAATATATGGAGCTGCATCGAAGGCTGAAGTGAAGAAGCAATCCGGGTATTTGGGGGGCTACCTGTAGGGCCACCCCCTCATGAGGGTTGGGAAATCTCACACACACCCGGGAATCACCGATATCAGCTGCTACATTATTGAACCATCAAGTATATGGATCTCGATCATGCTTAAACGAGTTGGAGCTGAGAAACAATCAAATCAAAGGGAAATAAGGAGTCTATTTGCCTAATCTGGGGCACCGAACAAGAGTGGAAGCTGGAACCAAGGTACGCCGTCCTCTAGATCTATCTTCTGGAATGAATGAGCTGATGTCGAAAAAGGGAGGTCCACCATAGGTGAGGCAATAAGGGATCCTCAACTAAGGCACAAGAGAAAATAGTAGAGCGACTAATAGACTGACACTAATGATGATGATAAAATGGAGGGTACTGAGTAGCGAATGGATGACTTTCCTTGTTAGAGCATAAAGGGCATGGATGACCTGGCATTGACTCACACAACATCATGAGGGATAGGGGATAGTGGGACTAAAGGCCATAATTTGCGACACGAGAGAGGGACCAAGAAATAAAGGATGGAGGACTATAGCGGGATGAAAAGGGACTTGGGATAGACTCCATGAATGCAATGATGACTCAACTCGGATGCTCTAAACAAGGGTGACTCGATGGCGCTACCACAGAGAAAAGGTCCAATGGGGACCATAAAAGCATGAGTACAAGATGGTAACTCATGACGAAAGTTGACACGAGTGTGGACAAGTGTGGAGGCAAAGTGGTGCCCCAAGTACAAGTGTTGCAAGTGAATAAATTCGATTTTGAGGAGGGGTGAAGTGATGCTTCTTGGAAACAATGTGTCCTAGTAAAGTTTCAAATCACTAAAAACTAACAGATACCCATTTGAGGGCTCGTTGAGAGCTTTCCAACGGTATGGACAGTTTGGTAAACAGAGATACGGTTGGGTTGCATCAGGCGAAAGAAAAAACAAGGGTTTCTCTTTTAATAAGGCATTTTCCCTTCAAATTCACTCATTTGCATGTGGATCTGTGATGAATATAGAGAGGAGATAAGGCCCTAAATCTTGTGGCGATCATAGTAGACAAACCGACTATTGGAATCGAGATCCGTCAGTTGCAGGTAAGAGGCCTGACCCTACTATTTCTTTTTAGTGTATTGAAAGTTCAGATTAGGTCCTTAAGGCTCAAGAACAGACCCCTTATCCTCTTCATGGGCGGGCCACACTTTTTGGAGCAAAAAGTGTGACCTGGGTAGCAGGTTTTGAGCAAAAAATTGCGAGCTGTCCCAGTTTTGGGTCTGAAAAGTGCGACCTATCAGGGAAGGGTTTTTCTCTGCTATTTTTTGGTTGAGTACTCGGTTTTTATGATGAGATATAGTATTTCCTATCTGTATACTGAAAAATATGATGGTTTTGTGCAGATATGGTAGAATTACGGATCAACTGGAGAGAGAGAGAGACCTGGGTGCATTACGGTCGGAGATCCGAGAGGATCAAGGTGTCCGCAGTGCACTAGCCAGGTTTGGGGTTCTAAAGTTTGTGGAGAACCCTTTGATGAGAGTTGGAGAGCCCTTATTGGCCTGGATTATCATCTATTGGGACCCAGACCATGAGGTCCTTATAGTGCAGGGGCACTGAATCGAGTTGATGGTCCAAGATATATATTTACTGAATGGTCTCCCAGCACTTGGGATGGTAGGGAATACTTAGCTACTATTACTGTGGGGGCAGAACATCATAGATTTTGTAGAGTGCCATTGTCGACCAGGTCTCCAAGTCAAGGGGACTTGGATACCCATCGGGGATTTGGAGAGGTTAGAGACACGTGCTATGGTCACAGCGGTGCTGCGGATCCTAGGAAACCAAGCACTCCATCACATCACTGGAGGGCAGATGATGCTTGTGGAGAGTGTTTTCAGTGGGACCTACTATGGGTGGGCCCAAATGATGTTGTCATTGTTGAAATGATAGTTGTCACTATGCAAGCGGCAAGTGAACCATGACTGTCCATATGGAACAATTTTGTGCTCGTTCTTCTTTGAGAAGATTCCGACCCTTTGGCCTCGCATACAGCTCCAAGATTGGGGCTCGAGAGAACCTAGGATGTGTTGGTGGGGACAACTACTGTGTAGAGGAGGAGGTGAGGCGGTTGAACGGGTGTTTCGACCCGAGTTCTTTAATCATTGGGATCAGATGCCACTGTATATAGACGACTATCCTTATAGTGGGATGAGTTATTGTGGAGACCCGGATCTACCACTGCCACCTGGTCGAATATGGGGACCTGATGGTAAGTGACAAATTGCTAATATTTTATGTTCATGTAAAGGTCTATAATATTGTATGTGATACTGATTCTTTCATTTTTGGTATGCAGATATAGCATCGGTAAAACCAGCTGGATATATGGGCCGACTTGTAGTATCAAGGACCGCGGGACCTATTGGGGTGAGGGTGCAGCAAAATGAGGATGAAATAGCCCTCCTGGAGGACATCCATCATAGATGTGAGAGGCTTTTGACCAGTGTTTCAGAGCGCGGTTGGCAGGACTTAGATGACCAGTACATAGAGCCATGTATTGGTCTACCCTCTGAATGGCAAGGGGTCATGCAGTGCATGGCGATGGCCGGACAAGGTATGCGTGATCTACGAGCTACGGGATTAGAGCCATTGGCTCAGGATCCTCCAGATAGTGATTAGTGTGTAGGGGCAAGTGGTGCCCCGAGTTTTGAGTTTTTGTAACGTGCTATGAGCATGTCATATGTATCCGAGTAGATGGACTCGAAAACATTTTATACGACACATATTATGGATATGCATCATTGTGGTATTTTAATATCATTGTCTTGTGTTAAATGTGTGTGCTAAATGCCAATCTAGAATATGGTTTGCAATGTTATCTACATAATGATTTTTTTCTCTAGGTACATGACTGAAAGTAATGATTTCAAATTCACGCATCAAAAGCTTTACTCGTAAATATCTTCTAAAAATAATTATGCACACGATAGACACCATTCAATTGCATGACAAGAATCAGGGAATCTAAGTGAACATGACGGTGGAGGATGCGATGTGAAAGGGAATCGGCTAATAAACCATGCACTGCATCATATTCGGCCCGATTATTGGTAGCAATACCAATGCATACACCATTTGAGAGAACAAGTGAATTCAATGGGGTGAAAATGGCCCAACATTCCGAGGCTAGATTTCGGGAGTAGGGACTTGCACCATCGGTGAAACTGATATAAGGTGTGGACAGGGGTCTATCTGAAAGGTGCCGCAAAACAATAAATGCAAGAATGATGAAAAATGTTGGCAACCTGAGCGTAAAGTAGAAATCAAACGCACTCTGCGGGAGGGAGTGATCTGGGTAGGATATCTACTACTAACATGACGATGGTGAGGTGGAGTGTGGGAGCTACCGGTGGTGTAGCTTGTGCTCAGGCCGCATAAGTCACCATAGGGACAGATGATGGCATCCCGTTTATGGGTGGGAAAGATGAAGTCAGGGGTGGAGATGGCTTCCATGATGTCGTCATCACAAAATAAGGCAGAATTACTGGAGGAAGGAAGACCACATGACGCGGCGAAGCTACCTGACTCATCATCATGAGAAGAAAGGTTCACATGTGCATCATCATGGGGGATGACGTAAGAACAAGCTGATAAGGGATCTACTGATGTTGATTCTACGGTGATCACTGTAGGGAGGTCAAGCGAAACAACAGGAGAATATTTAGAGGGAGCTTCTGCCGAGGGTCTCATGGATGATGATAGGTAGAGGATGGTGGTCACATTCTCTATCATCTTGACATAGGGAGGGGGAATGTCAATAGGAGCGGGTAAATCCTCAGTCTAGCCTGCAACATACTATGCAAGTATGGGAGAAGAGGATTGGTTATGCTCAATCTCGTACTCCGAACTACCTCTAAAGAGGCATGGTAATGCGTAAGGCAGGGACAATGATGAGAGTAATGGCCATGGAGATCACACAAAGCAAAAGGTTAGTTGGTTTGAATAGTCTTGGTGTTCTTGGCTACAATCAAGGAAGAAACAGAGGTTTCAGGGACCATAGACTGAGGGAACGAGACTTTAACCATGGGCTTGATGGGGGGAAACTCAGGACATGTATGGGTGGCGTGACTGACGAAATCACACAAAGCACAGGGCTTTGGAGGCGAAGGAGGCGCAGCGTCAGTCGGGGCAGCCTTGTCCTTTGAGGCCCTTTTGCGAGATTTTCCCTTCTTACCCAAGGGTGTTGCAACAGGAGGTGGTTCCTGTTGAGGTGGTTGAGGCACTGTTGTAGCGAGAGAAGTCATGGGGACCAGTTGAACCGGGGTCAAAGCAAGATAAGGTTTAGGTTGACCTAGTGGGGTAGCGGATGGAGGATCAAGGTACTAGACGGAAATCCCAAGGGTCAAGTTAAAAAGAGAGAGGGTGGCCATGACAGGTGCCGTATAGACTCGTGGAGGGGGAGATAGGAACAGTATCTGACCGGAGGGGTAATGGCCAGGTGGGACGGCTCCTAAATGGTTGAGGCCTGGAGGAACCGTTTGAGGAGGGTAAGGAGGCTCGTGAGTACCTGCTGAATGGCTAAGAGGAGGAGTTCCAAAAGGCACAATCAAAGGGCTAGGAGAAGGCTTCATAGGGTAAGGAGGCTGCTAATTAGCCGAGGCGGGCTGCTTGAGAGTAGCTCGAGATGATTGCATCATGCAAACATTCGATGAGTTGGGATCAGAGAAATGAGGAGGAAGACCAGGGAATGTACCAAGAAATGAGAAATATTTGTAGACTCCAGGTGAAACATTGGTCCAAGGATCGACGGTTTTCTCGTTGGGCACTGAAGAGATAGTGGACTCAGGGGAGGTCTGAGACTTCGGTTCGTAATATGTCAACTGGTCAATGGTGACTATCTTTCCGTTATGAAGGAAAGACATCTTGTTGTGAACTGCAGAAGGGACATATGACATAGTATAAGTGTAGCTACGACCCAATAGAATGTTTTAATCTAAGGGGGCATCTATGACTTCTACGTCAATGCAAACAGTCTTGCCCACAAGAGTAATAAGAGAATTGCAGAATAAGCCAATGGGCTGGGAGACGTGGCCATCCCACGCTCGAAGAGTGATCGTGGAAGGAGCCAACTCAATTGATCCCAGTTTCTTCCAAAATGAAGCAGACATCACACAGGTGGATGCCCCCTCATAAATAATGCATCAGGAAACGTTGGCATTCCAAATCTTGACTGGGATTTGGAAAGTGACGGAAGCTGGGAGAGGAGGATGCTCTAACTGGTCAACATCAAAGACAATAAATTGATCGTCGAAAGGATCTACAACGCCCACGGCAGATAGTAGAGCTTTTGGTTGTGAATGGC
Source organism: Pinus albicaulis (assembly GCA_034641835.2). Taxonomy (NCBI): domain Eukaryota; kingdom Viridiplantae; phylum Streptophyta; class Pinopsida; order Pinales; family Pinaceae; genus Pinus; species Pinus albicaulis. Next base: position 881,299,338 of record CM076581.1, on the reverse strand, counting down.
ATGACTGGAGGAGTTCCAATGTTGAAATGGCAGTAGGAGATTGTGCCAGATCATCTACTATGCTATACAAATGGGTAGCTTTGCTAGAAGCAGCATTTCAGTGTAGTGGTCCCTTAGGGATATTGGTATGAACCTTTGCCTTAGGCTGAGGGATCTTCAAGGGTCAATTAGGTGTCGAAAGAGGCTTTGTAGAGACCAAAGGAGGCGACTCGGGGACATATGTAGCGGGAGGCTTATTGTACTGATTGGACCAAGTCTGAAGATTGATGTCTACGGTTGGCGGTTGATCAGAGTTCATCATGAAAATCTGGTAATCGGAGGTACCAGATGGAAGAGGTTGAGTGGCTGCCTGGCCTTTAGGTGGTTGGGTAGCCACAAATCCTTAGTGAGGGAAAGGATCGGTAAGCACAACCAGTTGATTAGGTGCAGGACTGGGAGGAACGGAAGGGACGACTTGTTGTCCTCTCAAAGTTGCTTGAGACTCCCACATCTGCCGCATTTGTGGAAAAAGAGGAAAATCATGCGTGTAATTACCATAAAAACCACAAGAAGAATAGGGCTTGTTCGTGCGAATAGGCTTGTCTTGATTGGGCTAAGTGCCCTGTTGCTGGTTTGTAGTGTTAGGAGAATTACCGTGATTAGGTCCAGTATTACCAAAGGCAGATTTATTTTGAGTGCCTTTCCTCTTATTTTTGGAGGGAGGAGGATTAGTCACGCCCTGTTGTGCATACACCTGCCCCTGAGGGGGCGGTGGCTGCTCTTGCGGGGGTTGAGAAGGCAAGGGAGGAGGAGGTGCTAATGCTGGCGGAGCTGGAGCACTAGGCTGTGGATACAAATAATAAGGAGGTTGGGTAACAGTGTGGTAAACAGGAGGTTGGTCAAAAAAAGGAGGCATTTCATATCCTGGATACGTGCTACCGGGAGGGGGAAAAGTGTAGGAGGTGTTGGCCCCACCCTGAGGAAAGCCATATCCCATGGGAGGTTAAGCATATGGATTAGAGAGCACTCCAATGATACCGTCTGCAGCGTGAGATGCCCCTAGTGAGTTGGCACCACTGGGTCTGGGAAGATCAGGTAGAACGATATAAACATAACTCGACTGAGCGTACATCAGGTCATATTTTAACACGATTTGGAGAGTAGCTTCTTTAGTTTGAGGAAAGTGCGATGCGACATATTTTCCAATAGGTGGAAAAAGATATCTAAGTCACCAGTCCATGTAGACATGGTCTTTGAAGGTAGGAGCTTGACATAGGCTCTTTCTTCTCCATCATTCCTGGACATGATCAGAAAGGCGGGTCACAAACGATTTATGGAAAGAAGTTAAGAGTTCGGTACCAGTGTCGTAACGAAGGGGAAGCTGGAAGTAAGACAAAAAATCCTAGGCAAGAGTCAGAAAGGTGGTATGAGAGGAAGGGGCCTAATCAACATACCACTTATAAGCTTCACCTATAAGTGTTCATTGGAACAACTGAAGACAGACAGAGTCATCGGTAATGGAGTTAGACGATCACCACATGTGGAAAGATCGAACATGATTTGAAGGATCTTCTTCAGCAATGCCTTCAAACTTTGAGATTTCGGAAGGGAGCTTCGTTGGCATAGTAGGCCAACTAGCATCATGGTGTATAGGGTCATTTATCAACTGGTCAAAAATGGGGAGGCTGAGGCCTTCCATGAAGGGGAGAAAAGGCGCAGCTGGGGTAGTGTCTGTTGTGGTCCCACTAGTGGTATTCCCAGCATGAGGGCCGGGGTTACCACCAACATTAGGTCCTGCACTAGACATGGTGAAGGTGATAGGGGGAGAACTAACGGCGGAACAAGAAGGAGAACCTAGTGGACCAGCAGAAGCGTCGGAGTTCGGACTCAGTGGAGGACTAACTCGAATCCTACGTGGAGGAGTAATTTTTCCTACTGGAAATTGAGGGTGAAGGCCAAGACGTCTCTAGGATAAACACCTTGGTGGTGCAATGATGATGACACAAACACGGCACAAAGGAAAAAGAGACCTAAAAGGGTAGGGAGGTGCAGGATCAACTGACTACAATGTCAAAACAAGGGTAGAGAGGTGCAGGATTAATTGATTTTAATGTTTTAGTCTTTTCTTGGTGGTGTTAACCAAGCCCTTTTTCGCTTAGGGTGTGTGTGTATAGTGTGTAAATTTTAATTTTTAAACCCATACATTTGTAGAGAAAAGAGAAAAAGTATGTTGTATAGTTGTAAATAAACCTGAAAATGACAGTATATAACCCTGCAAAAATAGAAAATAAACAGCTAATGATGCAATAATCTAAACCCAAGGAGGCGGGCCTCTCAACAACTAGTCTATAGGTGAGTAAAAAATTAATCAAAACACACTAAAATAGCCAATAAATCTAATGTGAGGAGGGACAAGGATCTAAAGGACAAATTTTCTGGAAAGTGGTGCAGAAAACAACAACAAATCATAGGAAAAAATGTTGTAAAAAGAAGTGGCAAAAGGCTATCTCCAAGAGGGAAATGGAGTGAACCCTAGAGGAAAACCCAAACAAAAACAAATGAGGTGTTTTGGATGGATAACAAGCCGATCTGAAGTGGATTTGAAGGTGAGGTATCAGATCTGAAAAATGGTTGAAGACTATGAAATTCCAGACAACCTGCAACAGCAAAAACTCTTCCAAAAAAAGTGGAGGGTACTAAAGCCCTAGGGGGATAGGTTCCGACTTATTTGAGAAAAACAAAACAAGTGTAGGTCCAAAATGGGTGGAGACAGAGGTCATAAACCCTGAACAAAGGCTCAGACAAACCCATAAAACTTTCAGAAAAATCCCTGCAGAAAATCCAGGTCGCAGTTTCTGACCTGTTTTCAGCAAAGGTCACAGTTATTGGGCTGATTCCTACTTCCTGAAGCTCCAGGTCGCAGTTTTTGGGCTAAAAAGTGCAACCTGCACTTCCGGCACTCTTGGCGGTAGATTTTAGAAAAAAAATTCGTCTCAGCTGCGGCTGATGTCTGTCACCTGCGCAATAGGTATGAAAACACATGGAAGTTAGAATTTTTATTGTTTTAAGGTTTTATAGGTTGAAAACAACATCAAGAAAAGAAAAAAAAAGGGGCTGAAGAGAAATCCTAGGGTTTGAAGCAACTAGATATGCAAGGATCAGAAAAATGATAGCGGTCGTAATCATAAACTCGTGTGGAGTCGCCAGTTGTTAGTATGAATCTTAATTCCAAGCGTACGGAAAAAAGACCACTGTAGATGTCCATAACAAATAGCCCTAACAAAAAATATGGCTGCCAATATCTTCAGATATGCAGTTAAGTGATCAAGATAAATGTTGAAAAAATCTAGATCTATGCATTAGAAGACATTAAACAATAGAAAAAACAAGATTTACTCCATGCATCCAATATAAAAGACAAGAATATGTTGAATGAATTTTGTATTAAGGGGCACCTGGGAGGAAAAAACAGGAGGGTGTTCCCAGTTCTCCTCAATGGGATGGGTTCTTGTAAGCCGTCAGCACTTCGGATCTAAAATTCCTCTCTCTTGATGGTGTAGAAAACCCAGACAAAAATGGTAGCAAAATATAACTATGATAGTGGATCAATAGCTAGACCAAAAGTATAGATCGAGAGTGATATTTAGGCAAAAAAAGGTGATAAATGAATGGAAAAACCCTTCTATTTATAACAAAATATTGAATTAGTCTAGATATTGGTGCATAGTTAAAATATTATTAACCAAATCAAGATCCAACTTTTATAAAATATTTTATTATATTTGTTGGAGGGAAAATGGATTTGGCTTGGGTAAAATCCCTTTATTTGTAAACAATAAATAAATAAATGATTTATTTATCATTTTAAGGATGTGGTTGAGTAATAATCAAATAAATAATGATTTATTTAAGGGTGATTTAGTCATATTTAACAAAGAATATTATTTAAATAAGGTTTAAATAATTATTCTTAGAAAATAATAAGATAAATAATGATTTATCTAATTAATTTCCTTGTTTTGGGTTAAATATAACCAGGAATATTAATTAAAATTCTGTTTAACTAATTAATCCTTGAGGAAAATCAAACAAATATAGATTTATTTAATATTTCCTAATGGGGTTTCCTGTTTAGACCATAAAAACTTAATAAATGTGGTTTACTAAGTTATTTTTTCATAGTAAATCCAATTTTACTTTGGGGTAAAATTGGTCTTACATGGTGTACTTGGGTCCATCTAATAACAATGTGTTAGATGACCAAAAAATGGTGTAAAAGTTACTACAGAGGGGCTTTGTGGATCTTTATTAATCTCCTGATCCATTTCATATTTGTTTAACTCCTCTTGATTATTATGACATTTAACTTGAGAATGAAAGTTATGGACTTCTTCTAATAAATCTTTAGGATGCCAATATCCAAAATCTTCATCAATAGTTTTAAGGTAATGTATAAGATCTTCAGCTTGATACAACAATTTTCAGCTAATGATAAAGATGGAAAATCTTCTTTGTGATGCTCATAAAATAGCTTGTGAAAATCTTTTAAGGAAAATCAACTAGCAGGTTTGAGAGCTTCATACCATTCCCTTGTTGGTCCTTCTAAGGTTCCCATGAGAAGCTTCATGAGGCAATCCTCATGCCAATCTGCCTTCAATCTCCATGAGTGTATATGAAATTTAATGAGATGTAACAAAGGATCATCAATATTCTCATCTTGAAACATGGGCAGATTTTTATCCCAATTTACCTTTGGTAGTTTGTGTGGAAATCTAGGTATGTGATCTCTGCTCATGGGAGAATACCTGTATTTTATTCTTGGGTCATCTCGTAAATTAGTCGTAAAGAAAGGCCACTGTATCTATACTGTTGGGGTTCCCATGTTTTGGCCAGATTGGCAAGACCAAAAGATGAGACAACATCAGAACCACTTTGGGGCCCTAGGATCTAGCCCTCCTAGACTCGGAGAGGGATCTCTCCAAATAGATCAAAGAATGATGTCTCTTTGAAGCTCAAAATGAGGTGTTAGGCTAGGTATGAAGCATAGAGGGGTTTTAAATGATTTGGTTGAAGGGTTGCTGGGTTGGTCAGGAGATCATAGACTGGGAAAGTAATGAGAGAAAGGAAACAAAACAGCAGGAGGCTTCAGCAAAGAGGATAGGCCAAGATAGTGCCATCCATTGGGCTATGGAGTCATGAAAGGGAATTACTTGCAACAGCTAGCCAAGGCTTCCAGAGAGCAAGTCATCTACACTAAAGGATCTTCAGGCAGATGGTGGAATGGAACATTAAGGAGAGATAGTGGGAGAAGGAAAGACAACCAACTTTCTGTCTATAGATCAGGTCAGAGGTCATTTAACTCCAGACCTGCTTGGACATACTCAAAGGCAGCTCTCAAAGATACAAAGGGTCAGCTTATAGATCAGACCAGAGGTCATTTAACTCCAGATCTGCTTTAGCAACTCCAAGGGAAAAAAACAGAGATAGATTTGACAAAGAAGCATCCAAGTGGCAAACCCCCAAGTTCATACATCAGCCAACAGGCAATAACATCCGCTGCACTGGTTAAACCCATGAATTTACTCTTGGATAACACATTTTAGCAGAAAACATTGATGGCAAGGAGAGCAGACAGCATAGGACACCTAACAAGGGTGAATCCTATACCATTATTCTGATGCAAGCCCAGAAGAACATGAAACAATATGGAAATGTAATAAACAGAGTAAGAAAACATCACCTATAGTAATAGACCAGGATCCTGCGAAATGTGCTTTGATTAATTGATGCAAAACCAGTCATGTACAATAAGCTCAATGGCTGTTACAGTCCAGACTTCTCCGCCCAGCCTATTACATACAAACTACTCTGATATTCCCTCCCACGAATGTTCTAACAGTCAAGAATGAATCCCTCTAACAGCAGATGCCCAGCAAGGCAGCAACAACCTTTACATTATGTTCTCGGGGATCTTTATAGGAGAAGAGAGAAAACAGAGGTAGATGAACAATTAAATTGATCTCATTAAAACAGAATCGACGGAAGTGTCCACGCCCATATTGCTTAATGGAAAAATGCAGCGCTGTGTGTACTCTGAGACTGGCTCGGAGATCTCTGTCAGGTCGATTTTGACCTCAGATATTTCTTTGAAGTCCTTTCTGGTGCTTGGAGCTTTGTGCTAGCCTTCTGAAATAAATGAACTGGATGGAAAACTGCAAGTCCCTCCATGCTTCTTTAATGCTGCCTGACTGTCTGAAATGAGCTTCAGTCAGTGTATTTAATTGTCTCAGGGCTCGAGAAGGCATGGAGGACGCTGTGGGAAGGTGTACCTCTAGAGGAAAAAGTCCTGCTGTTAGGTAGTGCAGTTATGGCGTTACTGGTGCGCTCTTAATCCTCAAACAGTGCCTTAATCCTTTGATCACGGGATTAGCGCTTCAAATATTCAATTACAGGCTCAAATCCCTTCTGATCCGGTCTCTGCTGCTTTGGCGGCCGGCTGAAATGGACTCTCTGTGTTGCATGCGCTGTACAATAAACATATTATCAACCGGGCAGTGGTGGAGAAATGCGGTGGAGGTGGAGAGATGGTGGAGCGATGGAGAAACAGTGTAAATAGCGGAGAGGAGCAGAGCAATGGACGCACGGTGTAAAACATAAATTTTAGCGTTGGGTCGAAATACAAAGGAAATGACGGAAAACAATGGAGCGGAGGCCATGGAGGTGGGACCCAGCGGAGGCGGAGGGCGATTAAACTAAAACCGCTAGATCTTAAACCCAACAGACGGTGGAGATGTAATCGGAGGCTTACAATTGGAGGACGGGAGGCAGGACTTGCGATTGCGATCAGAGGGGCGATGCGATTGAGCGCTGGCCGTTAGATCATGAAACAGATGGACGGTCAGGATTGAATCGGGAGACAGCGGGAAGGGGATGCGATTAGCGCCAGGCCGTCCGATTGGAGGGAAAATGGACGGCTGCAATCAAATCGGGAGACAAAGGAAAGGACTACGATCGGAGGAAATGGGAGTGCGATGGCCGTTGGATCTGCGGAAGGATGAACGGTCGGGATTGAATCGGAGGACGGAGGGAAGAGCATGCGATTGATGATTGGGAGGGGAAATGCGATTAAGCGATGACTGTCGGATCGCGGGTTGAATGGACGGCGGAGATTTAATCGGGGGGAACGCGGAAAGACTTGCGATTGTGATCGGAGGTCGGGACGCGATTGAGCGCTGACCGTCCGATCCAACCAATAGATCAACGGTGGGGACAACGATCGGAGGGGCAAGTGCGATTAAGCGCTGACCGTTGGATCTGTGATCAGATCAACGGCTCACAATCAGTCGGTGGGAGAAAAGGAAGGCGCGATGGGTGTGAAGCGAATGCTGGACCGTTGGATCGGCGGGACGGATCAGCGGTTCAAATGTAATCGGAGGGACAGAGCGATCGAGGGATCGGAAGACAGGGTGCGATTAGCGGAGGACCGTCGGATCAGCGGGAGGACGGACAATCAGGATTCAATCGGAGCACGGTGGAAAGGGCTTGCGATCAGCGATCGGGCGGGGGTTGCGATTGGCGCAGGACCATTGATCTGCGAGAGGAATGGACGGTCGGGATATGATCGGAGGATCGCAATCGGAGCGCGATGCGATCAATCGGGGGGTGCACCATGAGTGTTGCGATTGCGATTGACGGGGGGCAATGCGATTAGCGCTTAGCCGTTGATCTGTACAGCGGATCAACGGTGTAAAACATGTCGCAGGACATAATGTGTTAAAACGATTGCGATCGGGACTTTTGATATTACAAAGAAAAAGGACCTCCGCTGATCTTCCGATTGCGATTGGCGCTCGGGACTTAAGCGCTTGGTCCCAGCACCGGGTCATGTGTGGGGAAGTGGTTAAGGGATTTGCGGTAAGGGGCTAGGCCTTATAATAAGGTCGGGAAGTGGGTTTTTAGCCCATTTTAATGGATTTTAAGGGGTTTGAAGGGGAACGATAGAGGAATAAAGGGGAGAAGAGGCCAACAAAGGTTAGGGGAGGAAATTAAAGGGGATTTTGGGGAAAACTGAAGGGTAAGAAGGGAAATAAAAGGGGAAGACAAGGGGATGAAAAGAGGCTAAATGAGGGGAAATAAGAGGGAAAATGAAGCCTTTGGGCATTTCTTCATCAACAGAGAGGCTTTATAAGGGAAGTCAGCAGAGGGGATACTATCAAAGGAATAAAAGGCACATGGAGGCTTCAAGGAGACTGTGTTTTCAGAGGAAATGCATTCCTTGAAGGCTCAAAAACAATTTAGCCCCCTATTTGCTTGTCAAAAATTTCATAGGGGGGCTAACATATACAACCAAGTTAGATCCTTATATAAAATACAATATATATAGACAAACATTCTTAATGAGAAAGAACATAATGTCGTGGATTAAGATCCAAGTTGAAAGCCTGATCTTTCCATATTTTTCTTTCAAGTTCATTCCTCCAGTGGAGTCTTGATTTTGAAATTGATGTGGAGTTGCCAGGTGGATGATTTAAACCTTTGTATGTCTGATCACTATCCATCATCATAGATCTGATCTGAACCTGTAAAATATTTCTAAAGAAAAGTTTAGTCTTCCCCAGTATGGTCGCCATTATGTTATGACTCTAGTAATTTCTTAAGTCGTGGGATTTGAGTTTTTAGTCTAAGAACACTAGAGGTAACCACAAACCTACTTCAAATCCTAGGATCTAGTCTTCCTAGAATTCAGAGAGGAATCTCTCTTTAAGATTTATCTTTGTTTTTTATTTATGTTTTTAGGCTAGTTATGATAGAACAATTAGTTTTGTCTTCAAAGGTTTTGGTGGGAAAAAATCACTTATAGGTAAACTAGAGAGAAATCTACTTGTCCATTGGGCTATGGAGTCTAAATCTAGCTAGCAGTACTATAATTCAAGGCAAAAAAGGTATAAATGTATTCAGGGAAAGATAGATAACCCTAAAAAAATTGGAAAAGTGTTTTTGGTGAAATGGGATGATCATGATAAAGGATTATGAAAGATCTTTTGATCCAGAAAATGGAAGAAGGAGGCAGGGGTCAAACGGGAGTAGGAGCAATTAAGAATTCCTAACACTGGAAATCAGCATAAAACATTTAAATGGTAACTAGTTAAAAACAGGGAGTATAGGACTAGCCTGTAGAAATATTCCTAGTTACTCATTAAGATAGAACAAACATATAATGAATTACATGAAACTCAAGAAAGGAAAAAATGACAAGAAAAAAGTACTTCACTCATCAGCTTATCACAGGGATCTTTTTATGATGCCAGTTTAGCTTTGTCCAGTCTGCTACTTCGAAATCAACACATAATAGCCTCCAATGTTCAGCAAAAATTCTATAGTAAAGTCTAGCAATTTTATTCCACCCAAAATACTTCAAAGAGTGAAGTATTTATACAAACTTTAAACTAGAATATCTTGAAAAAATATCAAGATTGGTTTACAAATATCTCCAACTATTTTACATAAATAGAACTTAAGTAAATGACACTCAAAACTAATGCATATATTTGGCACTATTTTTTATGGATAGGTGACGACAAAGAGGAGAATTCGAATTTGATCTTAACTCTTAGTTGATGATGAGGCATCCAAGTCACTAACTGTTACCTTTCTTTGTGCATTCTGCTCCAGTAATTCTGCAAACTTGGGGTCCAATGATACTTTTTTATTTCTAAATCAAAAAGAGATATGTAAAAAGTGAAAGAGGTTATTGTGGATGAATATGTTGGTGAGATAAACCTCTTTCAGGTCCCTAAAATTCTTCTCCAGCTGTTCAAAATAGGCTCTGTAAAAAGATGTGTAAAACAACGTTTTACAGAGTCTGAAAAATAGGCTGTAAAGATGCGCATGTATCATTCATTCTATAATACCTATGCACAAAGTGAGATAGGTTTTTGTAGATGGCTCTCGTATGTAGGTTTTAACCCTGAACATAAATTATCTACACACAAATCTTATAACAGAAAATAAACAATAGCGAGAGCATAAAACATAAAACAGATAAACACAGAGATTTTCCCCTAGATCCCAAATTGGGACGACCAGCTTGATTTTTCATTATATTCCTTTTAGTGTTAAAACACACATATATATACATGCCGAAGCATACATAAACCCCAATCCATAAACACTGGATTAGAATATAACCGTAGTACCCTTGACCGGATCTACAAAAATACCAGGGGCCGAAAACCATCGTACCCCAATACCATGTGCAAAACCATGCACAAAACCATGGACGCGGACTACCCGCCGGAAATTAAGGACCAAAAGTTTTCGTCGGGGCGCTACCCCGGACCCCGACAGGGGGGGCTATCGACCCCCTCTTACCCCCCTGCGCGTGCTTAGTCGTGGAAAGAATATAACACATACCCAACATTCTCCCACTTGTTGTTTTCTTTCCATGGGGGGCCACAGGAGCGCTTAGTCATTGGCCCAATTCTTCAACACCCATTGTTTCTCTACACCAAGAGAAATTCTCAGTTCTCACAAAATTTGCCAATGCATTTGCAACATATATAGGTATCAAATTTCTGATACCACATCCTTGGTGACTATTTTAACCCATACAGAGACTTCTTCAACCTGCATACCAGTTCTCTCTTACCCTTCACCATAAAGCCTTCAGGTTGCTTCATGTAGATCTCCTCTTCTAGATCCCCGTGAAGAAAATATGTCTTCACATCCATCTATTCTATCTCAAAATCAAATGCAGCAGCGACAGATAAAAGTAATCTAATAGAAGTAACCTTGGCAATAGGAGAAAAAATATCACCAAAATCAATTCCCGACACCTGGGAATAACCTTTCGCTACCAACCGAGCTTTGTATTTCTCCACCTTGCTTTCTACATTCATCTTCTTCTTAAACGCCCATTGGGAGTCATCTTCTTCTTAAACACCCATTTGCTCCCAATGAGCTTCCTTCCAGCCGGGAACTCCACCAAATCCCATGCATAATTTTTGTGCAAGGATGCCATTTCATCAACCATGGCCTCCTTCCATAGTTTTCCATCCTCTGAATCTATTGCCTCCCTGACAGTTCTGGGTTCATCATAAGTTATAGTTAAGGAAAAACCTAAACAGAAAGAAGGTGGACTATACCTTTCTGGTTTCCTTCCTTCGCAAACTGATCTTCTCAAAGTTGGAGTTTCTGGCTCTTCATCTTCTGAGTCTTCTTCTGTTGTAGAGTCTGATTCATCTTCATTTAGCTCAAACTCTATCTTCTTAGGTTCTTTTGGTAGGAATTAATGTTTAACAACATCTTTCACTTCTCTAAACACCACATCTTGGTTGTACACAACCTTCCTTGTTTCTGGGTTCCAAAGCTTGTAACCCTTTAAACCATCCTTATATCCAATAAAGATGCACCTTTCAGATTTATTATCCAACTTGGTCCTTTTCTCCTTTGGAACATGTACATATGCATCACATCCAAATACCCTTAGATGTGAAAGAGAGGGTTTCTTACCAGTCCATACCTCATGTGGAGTCATATCCTCCAACACCGATGAAGGTGATCGGTTAACTAAGTAACATGCAGTCTCCACTGCCTCTGCCCAGAATTCTTGTCCTAACACGGTACCACTAAGCATGCTTCTTGCCTTTTCCATCAGTGTTCTGTTCATTCTTTCTGCAACTCCATTTTTCTGAGGTGTGTATGGAGTAGTCTTATGTCGTGCTATACCACACTTCTTACAGAACTCTTCAAATTCCTTCTTGCAAAACTCCCCACCATTATCTGTCCTCAGCACCTTTATCTTCTTCTCTGTCTGGTTTTCCACCAGAGCCTTAAATTCTTTAAATTTGTCAAAGACTTCAGATTTCTTCCTCAAGAAATATATCCATGTATTCCTTGAGAAGTCATCTATGAATGAAACATAGTACACAGAATTTCCCAGTGATGGAACTGACACAGGCCCAAACACATCATTGTGCACAAGTTCTAATATCTTGTTCGCCCTCTTAGCACCAGAAGGAAAACTCACCCGATTCTGCTTCCCATATACACAATGTTCACAGAAATCGAAATCCAGAGAGCAATTAGACATACCTTCTACCATACCATTTCTGTGCAGTATCTGAAGGCCCTTCTCTCCAATATGTCCAAGCCTTTGATGCCATAAAATGGTCTTTTCTCCAGAGACAGCTAGGCTTTCTGCTCCACTTTCAGGAACCATAGAATTGTTACACCCATCAATAACAGTGCTACCTTGTAGCTTGTACAGAGTTCCAGTCCGAACTCCCCGCATTAATACCAGTGCTCCCCGAACCATCTTGCAGGCATCTTTCTCGAACACTGTTTTTACACCTGCATCATCCATCTTGCTTACAGAAATCAGATTTCCGGCCAATGCAGGAATATGCAGAACACCAGGAAGTGTTCTAATCCTTCCACCTTGCAGCTTCAGCTTGACCTTTCCACGTCCAATGATTCTAGCCTTCCTATCATCCCCTAGGAAGACATCACCACCATCATATTTCTCATACTCGCAGAACCACTCCCTATGGGGAGTGAAGTGAAAGGATGCACCTGAGTCAATCAACCATGACTCATGATCTACATGTGTATTTGAAGAAGAAGCCAAATACACATACCCACCTTCATCTGAGGTGGTTTTTGTCTCTGCAGAAGGAGCTTCAGCAGATCCCTTTCCTTTCTCAGGAGCTTTAGATCTGCATTCCTTTTTGTAGTGTCCTTCCTTTCCGCATTTCCAGCACACCTTTACAAACTTTCCAGCAGATTTAGATCTCCCTCTAGATTTAGATCTCCCACTCGAAACCTTATTCTTGTTTCTGTTCTGGGACCTTCCTCGTACAGATAAGGCATCTCCATTCTAAACCTCCATATTTCTCTGTCTCATTTCCTCTGACAGCAAGGCTGAGACAATATCATCAATGTTCAAGGTAGTTGTATTGCTACCTATTGCAATAACCAGACTGTCCCATGAGTCTGGTAGAGAGCAAAAAAAACTGATGCACTTATCTTCATCTGAGATTTTAATATCAACAGACGACAACTGACTTACCACAGTATTGAAGGCGTTCAGATGCTCTGTCATCGAGTCTCTGTCCTTCATCCTCAGGTTATACAGGTTTTTCCGCAGGAACAAATTATTCACCAGAGACTTAGATTGATACAAAGTACCTAGCTTTTCCCACAAGGTCTTCACCGTAGCTTCCCCAGATACATTCAACAATACTGAATCTGAGACACACAACCGTATTGTGCTCTTAGCCTTCCGATCCAGTTTCTTCCAGTCTTCATCTGACATTGTCGTTGGTTTAGTACCTGGATCTACCGCGATCCACTAATATTTATCCACTAGAAAATCCTCCATCTTGAGCTTCCACAACTCAAAACTCTGACCATTAAATTTCTCGATCTCTATCTTCCCGCCGCTCGCCATCTTCTTTCACAGCAAGAATTGATCCTGCAGATCTCCCACTGAACAGGGTCTACCTCAGGCCCAAGAAAAAAACCCTCAGTAGCAAAGGCGTCCCCTTGAAGCCGAAACAACTCTGATACCAAATGTAGGTTTTAACCCTGAACAGAAATTATCTACACACAAATCTTATAACAGAAAATAAACAATAGCGAGAGCATAAAACATAAAATAGATAAACACAGAGATTTTACCCTGGATCCCAAATCGGGACGACCAGCTTGATTTTTCATTATATTCATTTTAGTGTTACAAAACACATATATATACATGCCGAAGCATACATAAACCCCAATCCATAAACCCTGGATTAGAATATAACCATAGTTCCCTTGACTGGATCTACAAAAATACCAGGAGCCGAAAACCATCATACCCCAATAGCATGTGCAAAACCATGCACAAAACCATGGACGCGGACTACCCGCCGGAAATTAAGGACTACCCGTGCGTGCTTAGTCGTGGAAAGAATATAACACATACCCAACATCGTAGGAACAAAAATTTTCTTCAGTTTTGTAAGATGTATTTCTGATTGGCCACAATAGTTTCTGTAAAATGGTGACTTAACAAGAATTTTCTGCAAAAATTTCTTTCCAATATTGTTTAATATTTCCCAACCCATAATGGCTGTTAGAAAAGTGAGAGAGTTTATTGTAGTTGGACGTCTTAAGAACATAAGCCTCCTTCAGTTTTGAAAAATGCATCTTTGATTGGTCACAATAGTTTCTGCAAAACAATGACTTAAACAGGAAATGTGTGTAAAAATGTTCCTTCTTGCTCTATTTTCATATTTTAACCTTTTTGTTCTTTTAACTGTTTTTACTTTCACTTTGGATAAATTTCATTGTTGGTGAAAGTATTTTCATCTCTATTTAACCATTACTCCCTCTGTTTTTACTTTTACTGTTTTACCTTGACTGCTCTGTAACTTTGTTTAACTTTCACTCTGACTTTTACCTGATACACTTTAACCACTGATACTCTTTAGCTGTTTGTTTTCACTGTTCCTGTGAATTATGATTTCACTTTTACCATTCACTTTGCACATTTCATCATTCTGATCTCTCTCTGACTTGATTTTATTCTTTCTTTGTATACAAATTGTTTGTTGAATGAAGCTTTTGAGTTAAAATCTGAGAATTTGGAGCAAACAATTTTGTCAACTAGTATTGAAACTATTGGCCCAATTTATTATTCTGATAATAACCTGCAAAAATCAAACAATTTGTTAATGAAATAGAGGTCTGCAAGGAGGTTATTGAAGGACTTTGAAAGACCTGTGGAATGAGATCTATCTGTGGAGTTTTAACTCTATTTTTAAGGCATTTTTGGGCTACTTCTGCAAGATTAGACTGTTTACAGGAGTAATTTACTTTAACAGAGAGACAATTGAGCAAATCTGGCTAAGGATAATCTCTTTTGAGTTTTCTGCTCAATTAATTTTATCAAAGAAATTCTGAGGATATGAAAACTATAATAAAACATAAAACAAGGGTTTTTTGAGTTTATTTGACTGAGAAATAGGGTTTCAAGGTATATTCAGAGTTTTTAGACTTTCATATTTTTGAAATTGATCTTTAAACTGTGAAAATTTAGAAATTTTGCTTGAAAAAGTTGCACAGAGGATAAACAAGGTTTCCTGGGAAAATTTTGCCAGGGTTTAGCTTATTTTTTGTGTTTTTGGGCACTTTTACTTTGCTCAATTTCATAAAAAGGGATAGACTTTCTTAAAAGACAGTTTGAACTCAATTTACAGGTTTGAATTTCCACAGAAAATACCTTTAAATGTAGGTATTCGACTGTAAAAAGGGTTTTACAAGTTCTTGGTTGAAATGTTGGATTTGAACAGCTTTTTGGTTGAGTGAACAACTCCTTAACCAGTCTTCAACAGTAGATTTTGGTCAAATTCAGAGGCTTCGAATGAAAATCTGTAATCAGGGCTTTAAAAGGCTTTCTGCAAGGATTTCTGATAATCGGAGGCAGTGCAAATTTAAATGCTAAAATAACTTTACAAAGGTTTTAACCCTATGCATTAACTAACATTCAATGCAGGTCAAATAGTAGCGGAAAGCGGTTTTGGTTTTCAAATGCAAAACTGGGCAGTGGTTATCACGCGGAATTTGGGCGGTACGCTGATTTGAACCAAACGAATGCAATCCAATAATATTTTAACCTGTGACCGAGACAGAAATGGGCAATACAACCTATTTCGCGGCCGATTTGTATTTGGGTGAGCGATTGGTTTATGATTGTGATATCATATTAGAGTCGTTCGATCTTTGATTGGGAGCGAAGGGTCAAGATCTTATTTGCAAGTTACGGTTGAAAGAATGGTGGGACTGGGGTCTTTATTATGTGGGACTGGCAGTTAAAAAAGAAAAAACCTTTTATAAAATATACATTGAATTAAAGGTCCTATATACATAAAAGGAGTTTATGTATATGGGCAGGAGGGTAAAACTTTTATAAAATATATCATGGGTTTAAACAACATAGAGCGTGAGGCTTTATATAGTATGGAAAATATGGATAGGTGTAGGGTTAATGTTTAATTGAAACAAACCTTAGTTAAATTTCAATAAAACTTTGGTTTATGAAATATGCGGGAAGAGATGAAAAACATTCTAAAGGGTGGACATTGCATGGGCGTAGTTATTTTATTATATAGATTTAAACCATTGAAGGGTCTAATAACCATAGGGGGTGGGATATTTAATTAAATTTAGTTTTAGACCAAAGGGTGCTTTATTCGGGTTTTATTTTAACATGTGGATAATATCTTTGGTCAAAAATCTTTCTAATAGTGGAGATTTTGGGAATATCTAGATATAGGGATTTATATAAATAGGATAAGATTTTAGTTAAGGATTTGGTAGTATAGGTTAAAAGTTAATATGAAAGGGAGAATGGAATGCACACAAAATACACAATATGACTAAGTAAAGTGAATAAGTAAAGAAAATCTAGTCTTTTCATCATTTCACCAATTTACTTAGGATAAAGCATTTTTGAGGGTTTTTGCATGTTTCTGAGTGAAGGAAGTTAATCAGATGGGGTTTTATATTTCATTAAGTAAGAATGAGTCTTTACTTATGAAAATGAGTTAAAATGTATGAATGAGGGATGAATAATGATAAATGGGGATTTAGCATAAGAACTCAATATTTTCAACTATCTAGTGATTGAGCCTTGGGTCCGGTCCCAACAGAAGTCAAACAAATGCTCTGAGCCTGTTTGACTGATAGTCTAAAACACTAAATAATTACAGGGGATGGGAAATTAGTGATTTTTTTCCCAATGATGAATATTACATGCTTTTTCCCACTTCTTTCTACGTACTCAACATTAATCTAACATTTTGTCTTCCTTTTTGCAGGTGAATTTAAGCTTGCAACCTTGAAACATTTATTCTTTTGAAAGAATAAACTATTTGATGCTACCTTATTTCATCCGAGGGCTCAGATTAAACTATTGAGCTCCTCATTATTTTCTACCTAACTAATGATTTGTCAGGATTAAAATGTTTGAAAAGTATTTATTCACTATCTCAAACATGGAAATTGAAGACATGACAAGTCAAGATTAAACAGTTTAACTCATCATGGATTATGGCATTTACTAACACTCTGCCATAATCATTTATTTAACAGAAAAAAGTAAAAAGTAGTGGCATTTGAACTTGCTCACTTTCATGTCCTATTTTAATCTTTTTCTTTTGGGGTTTATTATTTTTTAAGTCCTTTGATCTTTCTTTTAGGACTTTTTACCATACTTTTTGTTTTTATTACTTTATTTATTTTTTTAAATATGGGAAAACAACTTGCAGAAAGCAAGGTATGTACATATTTACAAGACTATCAAAATTCAATTCAAAATTATGAATCCTATATCTATAGGACCCTAACAACTAGTACTACTCGAGGCATGCTCAGTCGATGGTGTAGCCTCATGCTCAGATAGACGGCATCCCAGCTCCGGAGGTGCCTACTGATCAGTCGATGGTGCAGTCTGGTCAAGAACTACCTGCTGATGACTCGTCAATGGAGCAACCTGCTCAGATGTGGGTGGTGCAGCCTGTCATGATGGACTTGCCTCATCATATGGACCCGCCTGCTTAGGATCATGTGCCTGCTTAGGACTAGGTGTCTCCTGAGATGGTGCATACTGCTCCGATGATGCCCATTGATAAGGACTATATGCTCGTTTCTCATCATGATCTTTGCTATGAGGTGAAGGAGGAGGAGGAGGATTACTAGAATGATGATCACTACCCTCATGATCATGATCATCAAATGAGGCGCAGCTTTATCGTGCATATCCATGACGCCTACCGCTCCTAGCATGTGCTAGTTGTAGAGACCAACTCTATATTTTACTAGATGAGCGCTATGCTTTAATTTTATTTTTTTATTTTTTACACAGTAACTAGGAAATAAAACCATAATCATGCAAGTTTTAAACTCAATAAATTTAAATCCCGTATATGAAGTCCATAAATTCAACTTCATAACACATACATATATTTAACTTGATTATGGGCACAATGAAATCATCATAATCAAAAACAATATAACTAACACATGTACCGTTCACCCTTAGATGAGAACCAAACTTGACTTGCCGCTACTTGAGCTTATTTTTTGTCTTCTACCTCCAAGCCTGAATTTTGTCGTGCTTAATCCGAATGTAATGACCCACCGATTGACCTCCCAACCTACTCCTTGGGTACTCTCCTTCCCCGCTGACCCCCGAGCTGCAAAGGGGTTGTACAACGAAGGAATGTGCTAGCTGATAGAGGTGAGCCCCTCTTGTCTCAAGAGTACCCTTTCTATAATACTCTACCTCACAAGACTCAACTATAGCTTGTAACCACTCAAAATGACATAATCTCCTCCATCCAATAATAGGGTAAAAAAAAGGTTATTTTCCCTACCATTTCCCTTTCTTTTATAGAAGGCTTCATAGGTGACACTTGGAATTTCATGCATAAATAATTATTTTTTTATTACCCCAAAATTTGATTATTCACCCACCCATGTATCACCCTCTCATAAAGACTCTCCAAAAATAATTTACTTAATTATTCATTTAAAATAGTATTTCCTTCAACCCAACAAGACTTCCTATTTCTTCTCCTAGTTGTCTCTTGATTCCCCCTTTTCTACTCCTTAATTTGTGTTTACTACTGAATTTAATTGATAAGTCTCAGATTTGGTCCCCTAACTACCTCAATTTTCCTTTTAGATGAATATTCTTATGTTGGCTCTTGCCACATGGAAGTTCTCTAAATTTCTCAAATTTTAATTTATTAATCTTATTTTAATTCACCACCCTCTTCTCTTAATGAAGTTTTTAATAAATCTTTATACCTAACTCTACGTCCTTCTTTCCCCTTTTTTTCCTAATTAAGTTACTTATGTACATTATCCACTTAATATTTTGGTTTAATCATGATAAATGTAGAGTTATCATGGTAAAATATTTTATCTCTACCTATTCCTCCCTTACCCTAAGTTTTATTCTTGATTTAATTCCTTTGGTTCTAACATCCTATATCACTTGATATGAATAGTTGGATATTCATATATTGATTATGTTTATTATTTTCTTTATTGATGTCGAGGGTGTCAAGTTGTTCATGCCCTTCAAGAACTTCCATTCGAAGTTCCAAGGGTGCCATGCCTAAGAATTTATTTTTTATGCCAAGGGTGCCAAGTCGGTTGTTCCCTTCAAGAATTTCTCTTGAAATCCCAAGGGTGCCACACCACTTGCCCTTCAAGTATCCAGTGGTTACGAGGGGAAATTATATGTGCAACGATAGAGACCCTTATCATCTCGTAAGTTTCCTGCTATAATGAGACTAATGGTGCTGGAGATCAAGGAATCCGCCTTGATGCGTGCCCCACAAAAAATCTTCGTGAGTGAGCCAAATTTGGGACCTTCCCCCATGACATCGTGATCTTCAAGGTGAAGGTATTTCGACCTTTCTAGCCTAAGTCACAACGGGAGTGCTAGCGAGTGAGATTAGGAACATTGTTCCACCCCTCCCATGTTGTTCCATCCAATTGTACAACACCATCACCCATATGTGAGTCATTCGGCCAAGCAACTAACATGTTCCTGCAACCACTGACATATCATCAGAGTATATGTAATATATATAACAAGTTTCAAATTGAACTTAGAATTTCAAAGACAAAATATTAATTTCTATCAAACCAGATGTTATCCACTCATCATATGCGAGTGCCTCTGGTGGTTTCCTGTCATACTCAATAATCATCAGTAACAAAGTTCTTAGTGTTAGTCATTATCATAATAGAAACATCATCATGACCTAGTCATTCACATCATTGTTTATTTTGAATCAAAACTAATGTAAGTAGCTACATATGGGACACATCCATAATGTTTATCATAATCATAACATCAATGGTAAATTAACATATCCATCAAAGGCATTATCATCGTAATATCAATAGAAAACATATCTATCCATAAAATCTATCATCATCATGATATCAATAGAGAACCTGCATATCCATTAATGCTACAATCATATCAATAAAGAACATGCATATCCATAAATGCTATCATCATCATAGTATCAACAAATACATACATAACCATCACATCCACTAATAATAGATTAATGTGTCCAGATCCTCAACCTGAGGTCCTCAAAGAATAAAGTGTGGGTCTTAGGGATAAATAATGTTAAAATTCATATCACTGTCAATCAACTAGAGTAGGGCACTACATACACCCCCTCTTAATAGTGGAATTTGTCTTGAAGTCCTTGGAATAGATAAGGAAAATGATTATGCATCTCTTCGGCATCCTCCCAAGTGGCTGAACTAGGACTGTAATTGTCCCACTAGACCTTAACCTAGTCCAATAATTGTCGTCTAAGCTGCAAAGTTCGTTGGTCCAATATGTGAACTGGTTCAACCATCACCTTGCCCTCGTCCAAAACCTGCAAGTGACCTAATTCAATAACATGTGATGTATCTGAAATATAATGACGCAAAACAGAAACATGAAACACATCATGAATACGCGCTAGGGATGGAGGTAATGAAAGTCTATATGCTACTGACCCTTTTCTTTCTAAAACCTCAAAAGGTCCCACAAACCATGGAGACAATTTTTCTCCCTTTCCAAATCTTATAGAGCTCTTTTGGAGCCTTACTCTCAGGAACACCCTATCTCCCACTTCATAACTTCAATCTATTCGATGAGAGTCAGCATAACTCTTTTGTCGATCTTGTTCTTATTTTAGCGTCCCTTTAATCATAGTAATTTGTTCTTCCATCTCTTGCACCACTTCTGGCCCTATTAATACTCAGTCCTCTAGTCAGTCCCAACTAAGAGGTGTTATGCACAGTCTTCCATACAATAACTCAAATGGTGCCATCTTGATGGAACTTTGATAACTGTTATTGTAAGAAAATTCCACCAAAGGTAAAAACTCCTCCCATTTATTTTCTTGGTCCATCACATACATTCGTAGCATGTCTTCGAGGATTTGATTAGTCCTCTCTATCTGACCATCTATCTCAGGGTGGTATGCAGTGCTGAAGTTCAATTGGGTTCCCAAGGCTTCTTGGAAACTGGTCCAAAACCTTCCTGTAAACACTGCTCCCCTATCTGATATGATCTTCCTAGGAACTCCATGTAATCTTACAATCTCATCAATAAAAAATCTCACTATCTCTGGTGCCTTTTATGTAGTCTTAACTGGTATAAAATGGGCACTCTTTTTCAATGTGTCCACCACTACAAATATGGAATCATGTCGTCTTGAGGTCATTGGTAGTCCCACAATGAATTCCATTGATATAACTTCCCATTTAGATTCTGGTATCTCATGGGGTTGCAATAACCCTGGTGGATGTATGTGTTCAGCTTTTACTCGCTGACATTCTAAGCATCTTGCTATAAAGTTTACAATGTCCTTCTTCATTCCTTTCCAAAAAAAAATGGTTTTAGGTCTGCACTCATCTTCTTAACACCAGGGTGTGCCATGTATATTGCACGATGTGCTTCATTCAAGATAAACTGGCGTATATCTTCATTCGGTGGCACATATATCCTTCGCCAGAATCATAGAAGTCCATCACTATCAAGGGAGTATTCTTCATATTTTGGGATTCTCATTTCATCCTCCCTCAAAATCTTGCTAACCTCCTTGTACCAGGTGTCCTTAAATTGCAATTCAAGCAACTTCTCCCTCAAATTTGTCTTTAAGGGAATTATTGAAAATATTAAAGGCCTCCTACTTAAAGCATCAGCCACCCTATTTATTGTTCATTTTATGTAAGTAATATCAAAATCATATTCACTGATTAGCTCAGACCATCTTCTTTACCTTGCATTTAAGTGGTCTAAAGTGAATATGTATTGTAGCCCACAATGGTCAGTTCTAAGTTCAAACTTCCTTCCTAGAAGGTAGTGTCTCCAAATATTTAGTGCATAGACAATTGCTGCCATTTTTAGATCATGGGTTGCGTAGTTCTCTTCGTGGGTTCTAAGTTTTCTTAATGCACATGCTATTACTCTTCCTTCCTGCATCAATACACAACCCAACCCTTGCTTGGAGGCATCAGTGCAAACCAAAAATTCTTGTTCCAGTCCAAATGAATTTCTTTTTCTTTACTTGGAGCTCGGTAATGGGGCTTGCTACCCTTGAAAACCCTTCGACAAATCTACGATAATACCCTGCCATATCCATGAAACTTTGTATTTCATGAACATTGGTTGGTGTTGGCCATTCCATGATGGCCTCTATCTTTGTCGGGTCTACCGCAATTCCATCCCCAAAGATAATGTGCCCAAGATAATGAATCTTTGATTGGTAAAAGGAACACTTTGACAGTTTTCCATACAATTGGTTTTCTCTAAGACATTGAAGAAATATCCTCAAGTGTTCGTCATGATCTTCTGGAGTCCTTCAGTAGATAAGAATGTCATCGATAAATACTTGTACAAACTTGTCTAATTAATCCCATTCATCAAAATCATTAAAACACCCGAGCCATTTATCATTCCGAAGGGTAAAACTACAAATTCATAATGCCCAAATCTTGTCTTAAAGGTTGTCTTCGGAATATCTTCTTCCTTGATTCTTAATTGATGATATCCTAACCTCAAATATATTTTTTTAAACACAGTTTCCCCCTTCATTTGATCAAACAATTCATCTATCCTATGTAAAAGATATTGATTCTTTTTTGTCACCTTGTTCAACTGGCAATAGTCAATGCACAGTTGCCAAGACCCATCCTTCTTCTTAACAAAAATCACGGGAGCTCCCCACGAAGATATGTTAGGTCGTATGAGCCCCAAGTCCAACAATTCCTTTAATTGTATTTGCAATTCCTTTAGTTCTGGAGCTGACATACGATAAGGTGTCTTTGCAATAGGCTCAGTGTCTGGTTTAAGGTCGATGGTGAAATCAATTTCCCTTTTTCGGGGTAGGCCAGGTAATTCTTGAGGAAATACATCCTTGAATTCAACAAGAATTGGATGTTTATCAAAGTTTTCAGAATCACCCTTATCATTTAGAGCCACCACTATGAACATTTGACACCCCTTTCGTCTATATTTCATTAGTTGCATGGGGGAGATGAACTTTAGGGACATCCTTCGGTTCTTTCCCCTCAATTATTTTCTTTGTCCATCATCATTTGTGAAATATAGTACCTTGTCTTTGCCTTCTAGGAGTGCCTCATGTCGCTCCAACCAATACATTCCTATAACTACGTCATAGACTCATAATATCGTAGAATACAAGGATGCCTTGGTCTTACATACCCCCAGGTCCACCTCACATTCCCTTACCATCTTTCCTACATTTATTTTCATACCACATGCCATTTCTACATGTCTAAAATCATGTTGAGCAATTGGTTTTTGTTTAATCCTTGATAATTCATTTAAAGAAATAAAAGAATCAGTAGCTCCTGGATCTATTAAAATGACAAAACTCATACCATCAATATTACCTGTGGTTTCCAACACAGTGGACTGGTGTTCGACCTGACAATTGTTCACCACTGCATGGATGCGTTGAGCCTTCCACAGGTCCCCCACCGTAGCTGATTTCTAAGTTGAGTTGGTATTACCTGTCTTTTGAGGGCAGTCTCTCTCGTAGTGAGCACCTCCACAAGTCCAACACCCCCTCTTAGGAGCTTGGATTCTATTATTGACTGAACTAGGATTTGGCCTAGAACTCTGTTGGAAAGAGCCAGACTGTTGGGATCGATGCTAAGGTGGTGTGACTTGGTGTTGTCGCATAAGACGATGATGTTGATGTTGACGATTTTGCTGAGGTGCCCTATGCAGCTGCTAATTTGGATGCCTATAAGGTGTTCCGGTAGACCACTTTTGATGATTGAGCACAAGACCCTTTTTAGAATTTATACATTCCATACTATTTCCATTGTTTACTCCTGATCCCGCGGGCCTGTTTTTCTTACTAGGTCCATTATTCATGATTTCCTCATCTGAAATAATTTCTCGTTGAACTGCCTCGTGCAAGGTGCGAGGCGTTAAGATTTTAACCTTAGCCCAGATCTTACCATTTAATCCATACAAAAATTTGTTCACCTTGCGTCTTTCTATGTTTAAGTGAGGGGCATAACAGAGTAATTCCATGAAACAAACCTCATACTCCAGTACTGAGCGACTCCCATGCTTTAATGCATTGAATTCATTTAATTTCCTCTCAAGAAATTACTATGATAGGTAGCATTCTCTAAAATTTTCTTCAAACAATTCCCATGTTACTGCTGAGATATCCATCCCCAATTGGGGTAATAAAGTCTTCCACCAAAGTAGTGTGTTTCCCTTTAGCTGGAATATACCCATCTTGGCCTTCATGTTTAAGATATACTCTCTCAGGCATGTTTTCTAACCATGGCTCCGCAGATTGACCATCTGTGGACCCCCAAAACTCTGGAATTTTTACTTTTTCAAAATCTCGACGTACATCATTTCTTGTAGTGTTTCGGGGTGCTTCACTTATTATGACTGATCCTCCATCATCTCGTTCCAGATGGTTTATTAATGCCTCAGACATGTGCTAGAATGATTTCATTAAGTTTAACACTTCTCCTGCTGGTATTTGTTCTTGTGCTGAGATGTTTTTCTCATCATTGGGTGGGGTGGAAGGAGTTGGCTGTTGTGGTGGCACCACGTTGCGCCCTCTATTTTCCTCACTCCTTCTTGTACTTCTTCTAACCATGGTTCACTAATTAATCCTCCCAAAATTTAACATGAATTTCCTTGAATATTTTTTTCATGTGTAAACATGAAATATATATATATATATATATGTCCATCATTTAGATAATTTAGAATTTTTTTATTTTTACATAAATACATTTAAAATTTTAGACTACACAACATAAAAATATTACATTTATACACAGCATAAATAAATTTAAAATTTTAAAATACTACATTATATGAAAACTATCACTTTAATACACAACATAACTCATTTTAAACTATAAAAATATTAATTTAATACACATCATAAATAAATTTAAAATTTTAAACTACAAAAACTATTACTTTAATATACAACTCATTGGGTAACACATGGATATTATAAAATTTAATATTATCACACAAATTAAATATAAAAATATATATCCACTTCAATCCAAAATTGAAATTCATCACAAATTAAAATTCATTTGTGCTTGGCATAAAACTTAATTTCATAAGCATGTTTAATATAATGAACTAAAATTTGAGTAGACTTCAAATCACGTGAATTGAATATGACAAAGTAAAAATTGAACAGAATTTAATAATTCCCTTTCATTATTAAAGATTGGATAAAGATATTTTTAGTTCGGTCTTACTGAAATGTATTGATTGAATGGAGAAGAGTAAATGTACCATTTTGAGCAATTAAAGTATCCAAATTCTCCTCAGGAAATCGAGAGTTCGAAACCGAAGAACGCCAATGAAACTAAAGTAGAAAACGAAAAAGCGAAATGAAATACAAAACCCACAAAACCCTTCTGGAATTTGGACATGTGAAATCTTGAAGTTATGTATTGTATCGAAACGGTTTTCTTCATTAATTATTTTTCCAAAATTTCCTTTTCATGTTGATAGTACTTCAATGTAATAGCTTAATGATATATATACACATAACGAGGGGAAATATCCTTTCTATACATTGAAAAGTCCATGGAAAATAAAATTTCATAAAAGAGAGGCGGTACCAATCCAAATGCCATTTAAGGAATGCGCCGACAATGGCTAAGTTTGAGGAGGCATGTGAGCTACATGGCCTCCCTTTTTCTGATACTGGATTTTCAATTTCTAAAGGTTACTTGTCATCATTACGATCTGAAATAAATTATTATGAGAATCCTGAAATAACATGCCAGCTTGCTATTGACAACAAAGATATCACATACGTGGGCAATTAGCCAACAAAATGCTTAATCATGTTCAGTGGTACATTTGCATGCAATTGATATCGGTTTGTTAAAGAACCACACATTAATATTGAAGATACACGAGTCTTTTGATCAGTTGTCTCCCACCTATGGTTATGACTATGACCTCCCCACTCGCAATGCAAGAGCTCTCTTGAATAGGTTATGATTTTTATTTTTTTTGTGATTGAGAGACTCGATAAAAGCAATATCTACTTTTATTTATGATTTACGTAATTATATTGGTGACTTGGTTTTGAATAAAGACTGGTATTTGTACACAAAGTGGAGTTAGTCTGTAGTGTACTCATTGTTAGACTCAGGGGTGTGTCATCCTTAAGTTATTTGTGGTGCATCCTTCACATGAATGATTTGTGGCCATCCCAAACCTCTCATGGGATGCCAAAGTTCAGCGGTTAACACTTCGTGACTGTGTGCTCAGTTAAATATCGTACTAGAGGTTGCATAATAATATAAGATATCAATATATTTAGAAAATAATGGAAGTTGGACTCTAATCAAATTTGGATTATAATATGCATGTCTTTACATGTGTTTCCATTTTAAGCTAATTTTAATAGCTTAACTCTTAGAATATATAAACTCCAAAAAAATACAAATCCAACATGATTTACTAATGTCTGTTGGATATGAAATTTTTAGTACAAGATATCCTCCCCGCATGTAAATATATGTTGTGAGTTACATGGCAACTAAATACACTGAACATTACATATGACTAGTTTCGCATCCCTTTGACGTTCAATGTTGGGCTATTCCCATTACCACCTCATTGCCTTCATGATGAGGGAAAACCATAAATAATTCCATGATGGACAATGGTGGCATGTGACCATCAGAGCCTAAAATGTCAGTTTCTTTCATCTCCATCATTTAATTCCAATCATGGACTGAACAATACGTCGTTTATAATTTCACAGCACTCCAAATAAGATCATAGGAAACAGACACAACTGATGTTAATGTACATAATGGTACAACATTCAGAAATCTCACGTGGATTAGTTCAATAATTTCCATCCTCTCTCCATGTCGATTCCTGTCCCATGACATCGTTTCTTCATATCCATTGTGGCTATGGGAGACATGGAGTCTATGATTGGAATTATGTATTAGATATGCCAGGAGATCTGGAGTCAAAGATTTAAATGAGGAACGGAATCTGATGAACCAGAGGATTTAGCCGTTGTCATTAAGAAGACAATGCAACATCCCGCATATCTCGCAGAAGCCTCTGTAAAAAAAAATCCAGATTCTGCGCCCATGGTATTGTGGGCATTATTTTATAGGTTGGGAGTGGGAAGAGTGAATCAGTCCTCTTTGCAACAGAAAAACTCTGAGTGGAGGAGAAGATTGCGGAGGGTTTTATAAGTCTGGAGATTAGAGCCCAATGAATCGCCGAGAGATGTTGATGAGAAGTAGAGAATATGTGGCATTTTGGTTTTAGTAGTTCGGAAAACTGTTAGTAGTGCTTGAATGCGTAGAACACATGATCAAACGCCAAATTTTTCTCCTAATAATGCAAGATTAGTTTGATTTTAGCTATGGACTTAATCTGGTGGTGGTATGATACGATTGGAAGCAATGTGAAAGTGAGGTCAATTATTGATCTTGTGGAGAGTTCAATTCACTGGTTTGTGAGCCGACTTCAATTCTCTTTCCCAGATATTCAGAAGAGGCAGATATCACCTTTCTGAAGTGTACGTGGACATGGAATAAACCCTTTGGAAGGTCGAGTTCCATTCTTACCCTCCTGGCCAAGTTATACTTGACAAAGGGGTCGATTTTCCATTATTGTTGGGTCAAAGCCATCTCTGTTTGCAGCATCTTTTTTAGCTTTTGTATTCTTTTGCTTCACCTGGTTGGGAATTGATATGAATTTTTAATTTCCTTTAAAAATCTCTTCCTAACCAGGGAAATTAATTACTTTGTTAATTACATAACAATGACAGAAATATTAGACTAGTTTAATCATTATGTGTTTATGGAGTGATCATACACCAGGCATTTCCAAGTCTTCATATAATAGATTACGAATTTTAAGATACATTTATATTGTCATTGTGCATTTTACGTTAACATCATGCTATATTTTACATGTTTTGTCATTGATTTGATTAATCCTTGAAAGCATGGTTCAAGGGTTGACTTTTTTTTTTGTAATGAACATAGCACATTTCAACATAATTAGAATGTTACATTTTTTATATGAGGTTATAACCATTTTAGTTATCTGTCGTGTTCACAGAACATGGGTTTATAACCTCTTTAATCCCTTGAGTTTTCGGATTGTGGCTACTATATTCACATGGGACCATGTGGTGTGTGATACATATGCTATGTTGGCTTACACATATTTCAATTAGTGCTTCAATATAAATATATGCCTTATGAAACATCTCACTTGTCATATTGAGCAGCTTGGGTTGAGCATCATCTAAACTGATGGTTTCTAAGTCCACAAAGACTACAAAACTAATGACCCATAAAAATAATACAAGGAAAACCTTTATACTTTATGGGCCTATAGGTCCTAGAGGTTAAACCGTTGCTCTGATACCAAGTGTAGAGACCAACCCTATATTTTACTAGATGAGCGCTAGGCATTAATATTTTATTTTTTTATTTTTTTACACAATAACTAGGAAATGAAACCATAATCATGCAAATTTGAAACTTAGTAAATGTAAATCTCATATATCAAGTCCATAAATTTAATTTCATAACACATACATATATTTAACTTGGTTATAGGCACAATGAAATCATCATAATTAAAAACAATATAACTAACACATGTACCGTTCACCCTTAAATGAGAACCAAACTTGACTTGCTGCTACTTGAGCTCCTTTTTTGTTGTCTACCTCCAAGCCTGAATGTTGTCGTGCTTAATCGGAATGTAATGACCCACCGGTTGACCTCCAAGCCTACTCCTTGGGTACTTTCCTTCCCTGCAGACCCCCGAGCTGCAATGGGGTTGTACAACAAAGGAATGTGCTAGCTGATAGAGGTGAGCCCCTCTTGTCTCAAGAGTCCCCTCTCTATAATACTCTACCTCACCAAACTCAACTATAGCTCGTAACCACTCAAAATGACAGTATCTCCTCCATCAAACAATAGGGTAAACAAAAATGTCATTTTCCCTTCCATTTTCCTTTCTTTTGTAGAAGACTTCATAGGTGACACTTAGAATTTCATGCATAAATAAATTTTTTTTACTACCCAAAAATTGATTATTCACCCACCCATGTGTCACCCTCTCATCAAGACTCTCCAAAAATAATTTACTTAATTATTCGTTTAAAATAGTATTTCCCTCAACCCAAGAAGACTTCCTATTTCTTCTCCTAGTTGTCTCTTGATTCCCCCTTTTCTACTCCTTAATTTGTGTTTATTACTGAAGTTAATTGGTAAGTCTCAGATTTTGTCCCCTAACTACCTCAATTTTCCTTTTAGATGAATATTCTTATGTTGGCTCTTGCCACATGGAAGTTCTCTAAATTTCTCAAATTTTAATTTATTAATCTTATTTTAATTCACCACCCTCTTCTCTTAATGAATTTTTTTAATAAATATTTATACTTAACTCTATGTCCCTCTTTCCCCTTTTTTGCCTAATTAAGTTACTTATGTACATTATCCACTTAATATTTTGGTTTAATCATGGAAAAGGTAGATTTATCATGGTAAAGTATATCTCTTCCTATTTCTCCCTTATCCTGAGTTTTATTCTTGATTTAATTCCTTTGGTTCTAACATCCTATATCAATTGATATGAATAGTTCGATTTTCATATATTGATTATATTGATTAGTTTCTTTAATAATGTCGAGGGTGTCAAGTTGGTCATGCCCTTCAAGAACTTCCATTCGGATTTCCAAGGGTGCCATGCCTAAGAATTTATTTTTGATGCCAAGGATGCCAAGTCAGTCATGCCCTTCAAGAATTTCTCTTGAAATCGCAAGGGTGCCACACCACTTGCCCTTCAAGTATCCAGTGGTTACGAGGGAAAATTATATGTGCAATGACAAAGACCCATATCATCTCATAATTTTCCTGCTATAGTGAGACTAATGGTGATGGGGACCAAGGAATCTGCCTTGATGCGTGCCCCCCAGAAAATCCTCATGAGTGAACCAAATTTGGGACCTACCCCCATGACATCGTGATCTTCAAGGCGAAGGTATTTCGACCTTTCCAACCTAAGTCACAGTGGGAGTGCTAGCGGGTGAGATTATGAACATTGTTCCACCCCTCCCATGTTGTTACATCCAATTGTACAGCCCCATCACCCATATGTGAGTCATTCAGCCAAGCAACTAACATGTTCCTGCAACCACTGACATATCATCAGAGTATATGTAATATATATATAACAAGTTTCAAACTGAACTTAGAATTTCAAAGAAAAAATATTAATTTCTATCAAACCAGATGTTATCCATTCATTATATGTGAGTGCCTCTGATGGTTTCTAGTCATACTCAATAATCATCAGTAACAAAGTTCTCAGTGTTAGTCATTATCATAATAGAAACATCATCAAGACCTAGTTAGTCACATCATTGTTTATTTTGAATCAGAACTAATGTAAGTAGCTACATATGGAACACATCCATCATGTTTATCATAATCATAACATCAATGGTAAATTAACATATCCATCAAAGGAATTATCATTGTAACATCAATAGAAAAAATATCTATCCATAAAATCTATCATCATCATGATATCAATAGAGAACCTGCATATCCATTAATGCTACAATCATATCAATAAAGAACACGCATATCCATAAATTCTATCATCATCATAGTATCAATAAAGACATACATAACCATCACATCCACTAATAATAGAGTCATGTGTCCAGATCCTCAACCTGGGGTCCTTAAAGAATAAAGTGCGGGTATCAGGAATAAAAAATGTTAAAATTTATATCACTGTCAGTCAACTAGAGTAGGGTACTACACCAGTGCTCTCGAAGCTCCAACGATATGACGCATGAGGGTCAACATATCGCGGGGCATGCCTCTCCAAAACTGTGTGAGCCTATGATCATCCTGAATCTCTTTTATCGTAACTGGGCGGACTTCCTCATCAACTAGCAGCCAACAAAGTTGGTCGCCAAACTCCATCCCAAATCGGGTGTCTGGCAAACACCTCAACCCTGCGGGTATCTGAACCCAATCAAGATCAAGTCTGTCACCTTTATCCTTCGCCTCTTCCATCTCCTCATCAACATCTGCACGTGGATCATTCAGAGGGGGTGGAATCTCATCCCCAACGAATGTCCCAATATCTACAAAATATATAGTACAAAACAATCATTAAGCATTTTCATTAAAAAATTTAATAAAACAAGTTAAAGAACGCATTATCATAAATTTTATGATTCTAATTAATTAAATAAATAATAAAATGAAACTATATTAATTTAAATAAAACACTAATATTGCCTCTCGTGTCCAGCAACTCATTTTGTGTAAAGAGAATGTTGTTACACGCTCGCCAATCCAAACTGGCATAAGGACATGGCACTAGAATGAAGGAGTGATCATCAACACTGGATAGCAACTCCAGTGTATCAGGAGATATCCTGACGGGAAAGTCAGACTGACCCTTATTGGGCATCATCTAGTCCCACATCTGTATTCATACATGAAACATCCGCCTATGAGGCTACCGAACAAAAGTAGGCCTCGTCTTTGGAAACCTCTCAAAAAATAAACAAAATAACTATGAAGCAAAAGGGAAGGTCAACCTCCCACGTGCCTGAGAAGAACATCTATCTAATTTTATACAAAATCACTACAAAAAAATTGCAGACCATCTCACAAGTCATGGCGCCTAGAATAGAGAATCAACATAAAATAAAAGCAGGCAACTAAAGCGTTGCACATCACTGGTATAGTGTGCAATGATTTTCAATAGTAGTGAGAGGAAACTCACCTCCTTTGCGCCAAAAAAAGCAATACGTCACTGACCACTGGACACCTGAAAATCTACAGGATAAACTATATTGTCCCTAATGTATCTCTGGGAGTATGCAAACTGACTCCCTGATGCATAGCCGATGGGGAAATCTAGGAACTGGGGCAAATCCTACCCTCCTAGATAAGCCAATAATAAAATGCATGTCCTCCTCAATGGGCACGTACCACTAGTCATCTTCGAACCGGAAAGCCTATCGCTGGGCATTCCGCCTGAAGATGAGCTATCCCAATAACACACTATGGCCCTTCAGGGATGTAGCCTCCTCATAGAATTTGAGGAGGCCTACCTCCCTTAGGAGAAACTGGGTGGCTGTTGTAATAGGGTGAGGGTACATAAGTGCCTCCCTCTCTTATTCCTCCCACAAGTGAATCACGTTACACTGGTTCTCCTTCATATGTTCTTGTTGTTCCCTTTATTCTCTCCGTTGACATCGCTGAATGATTAAAATATTAAATACATTATTTTTATTAAATGAGACATGTATATATATATATATATATATATATATAATTTTTTTGAAAAAAAAATAGTTAGTGCACCCAAAAAACAGTCACGCACCAGTACCGGTGTGTGTGTTTTTATCACGCATCGCTCTCGGTGCACATGGAAATTGTTCATGCATCGCAAAACATAAAATGTGCTTTTATGTGGTCCGTGGATGAAACTATTTGCCCTGAGAGGATATTTAGTTCAACGCCTCCCAACAATAATTCATGGTCAACGTTGCAGTCCTGTAAACGACCACACCGTTGACCATGTATTATTGTTAGGTAGGCAGTGCGCTGACCAAAATACCCGCCCTGGGGCGGATCTTTTGGTCAACGCACTGCCCAACAACATTACATGGTCAACGGTGTGGTCCTATAAATGACCACATAGTTGAATAAGTATTGATGCGATGAGTGTAGTGCGCTGACCTAACTATCCGCCCCGAGGAACATGGTTTGGTCAACACACCGTTGTCCCGACACTGGTACATAGTCAACGGTGTTGTCGTTTAAAGAACCGAACCGTTGTGTAATTTTTAATAAAAAATCACAGAGCTCGTTTTTCAGTACCACACTGAAACCTGGTGTGGTTCCCATTAACACCGTTCGCAATGATGCCTGCAAATTAACAAGCAAGACTACGGATAGTGTGAGCCAAATGGTTTGAGTGCACGACCCATAAATTTTTTTTTAAATGGTAAATTTTAAGGTTTATTACAAATCTAGTCTGCTAAAACGTTTATTTATTGAGAAAAAAGTAAAGTACATGTATATTTTCACATTGAGGAGGCATATTTGCTAATAAATTGGAGAAATCAAATTTTCCCACCATTTTCAAAAATTTGAACTTCACAACATGGGAAATGGATGACAATAGTGCGTGCAATGGGAGCACCGATGGCAAGGTGGCTCAGACAAGAGAAATTCACACCGGTGGTTGAGAGGTCTAGAGCATTGAAGAAATGAAAATGCCATTTTTTTGTTCGTAATTTTTTCTATTTAACCCTGTTTCGGTGTTTGGGTTTTTGAGACGCATCGGGTGGTGCATAGGTTTTTGAGATGCACTGGGCCTATTTATGCAAAGCGCACCGGTGTGCTATAGTAATTAGACACACTTGGTAGGTTTGTAGGGAGAGCACAGTGTCTCGGTGTGCCAATTATTAGTACGCACCGGTGCGTTGTGAGTTAAACGCACCGGTGCAGTTTATGATGAGAAACACACCGGACAAAAAATATCAGAAAAATCCTCCACCCGCCAACCTCCTCTAGAGACCTCTTCTACAAATGGATATCCGGGCTATTTTTATAAGGTGTTCCTCAAAAACGTCTGCAAGAGGGTCTTTTCCTTGTAGTGTCAGTAGGAAAACTCAATTTCCAGCAAGATATACAGAGAATGATTTTATAACTAGTATGTTAAATGTTATTGAACCCTCTATTTATAAAGAAGCTAGTCAATATAGTGAATGGATGACACCCATGGAAGAGGAATATGAATCAATACTTTAAAAAATATTTGGGATTTAGTTGAACTACCTAAATTCAAACAACCCATAGGTTTCAAATGGTTATACAAGCCTAAATTTAAAGCAGATGGGAGTATAGATAAATATAAAGTTGGTTCGTGGCAAAGGGGTACTCGCAGAATGAAGGTATAGAATATGAGGAAACATTTTCCCATGTACCTAAACTAAACAGAACCAGAATGTTAATTGATTTAGCTACCAAACATCATTGGATAATACACCAGCTAGATGTGAAATTTGCATTTTTAAATGGGGAATTGAAAGAATAAGTTTATTTAGAGCAACCTGAGAGGTTTGTTAAACATGGGGAGGAGAATTTAGTCTGTAGATTGAAGAAAGAATTATATGGACTAAAACAGTCACCAAGGTCATGGACTCATGGTATGACAAAATTGATTCAGTTTTCCTACAACTTGGCTATAAAAGAAGTAAGAATGACCCTAATATGTATACCGTGTTTGACAAAGAGGGGAAAATTGTTTTGATTTCTCTCTATGTAGATGATCTTATCATTACATGAAATGCTGATGAAATAATTAAAGAAATCAAAGAGTAGAAGTCACAGGTTTTTGTGATGAAATACATTGCAGATCTACACTATTGTTTGTGTCTTGAAGTCTGGAGGGATTCTGGCCAGACTTTCCTGTCACAGGGTAAGTATGTCAGGAGTTTACTGAAAAAGTTCAGGATGGATCAGTGCAAAGCTGCAGTAGTGCCTTTACAACAAAATACCAAAAATTATAATTATTATGGTTCTAAGGAGGCACATGCAACATTGTATAGAATGCTAGTTGGGATTCTAATTTACTTGACTAAAACAAGGCCCGATTTTGCTTATGTAGTCAATGTATTGAGCCAATACATGTCAAAGCCTCTTAGAGTCGTTGGGTTGCAACAAAATGCGTCTTAAGGTGTCTCCAAGGAACCTTAGACTTTTGAATTATATATACTAATTCATGTGATGTTAAATTGACATGTTTTTTAGACTCTGATTGGGTTGGAAATGTAGATGACAGAAGATCCATAGCAAGTTATGCATTCAGCATTGGGTCTGTGGTCATTGCACAGAGCACCAAAAAGCATAACACAATATCCTTGTCTTCAGTAGAAGCTGAGTATCAAGCGATGTGTGCAGCAACATGTGAAGCAGTTTGGTTGAGGAGACTTCTCCATGATGCTGGAGAAGAACAAAAACATGCAACAGTTATCAGATGTAACAACAAAATTTTCTATCAAAATTTCAAATAACCCAGTGTTTAATAAAAAACATAAAGAATATTGATACACAGTTTCAGTTTTTTAGGGAGAAGTTTCAGTCAAATGAAACCCATATTGAATATTGTAATACATGTGACAATGTTGTTGATATCTTCACTAAACCTCTCAGTATAATTAATTTTGAATTGTTTAGGGAAGTGTTATGTATACTGGTGAAACCCTTTCTCCATTAAGGGGGAGTGTTGGATATAATGTAGAAAACTAATTTAGAGAGAGTCGGCTCACTAGAACGTTAGATTAGGAATCAGTTATTACTTCTTAAGTATATGTTCTAACTTCCCTATGTGTGTGTAAATTATATATTCATATTTTGTAATGCTATTTCGATGTAGAGCGTTTTGCAAATGCAGTCTCTAGATGAAGCTCCTCACCTACGAGCTACCCACTTTAACCCTTAATTTTATTCTTAAGTTTTTATCACATTGAATCTATATAACATGTGTAAGTTAGATTCCTCCTTTGTATATGGATCCCAGCTAAAGCCAACTTATAAATATAATACCTCTTTTTAGAAGGAGAGGAAAGCATAGCCAAAATGGGAAACCAGGTTAAAAATAAATAGAGGACCCACTTCTAGAAGTGGTGGAAAGCATAGCAAGTGGAGACCACTCGACCATAAATATAGTAATATGAATGTTGCTTCCTCCGCTAAATTATTGACCTAACCTATGAGAATTGACCAAGAGGGGAGGCTAGTCTATTTGACAACATTAACGCCATTTTTCAAGATGTATGATGCACTGTTATATATTTCTGTATGCATTCTGTCCTCTGAAATTTCTTCTCCATGGCTTTGGATTGAATATTTTCAGTGTCCTCATTAATTTTTCCAATTCTTCATGGAAAATCAAATTCTCAATCATTATATTCTACAATTTAGGGTAGCTCAGACAAATATGTTGCTTTCTTCACCAAACTAT
Organism: Pinus albicaulis; assembly: GCA_034641835.2. Taxonomy (NCBI): domain Eukaryota; kingdom Viridiplantae; phylum Streptophyta; class Pinopsida; order Pinales; family Pinaceae; genus Pinus; species Pinus albicaulis. Next base: position 881,263,175 of record CM076581.1, on the reverse strand, counting down.
TAACCTGACCTGCGAGAATTGACATGACCAGAGGGGTACAACTTGAGAGATGATATGTACATTTCTAAAACCTATGATGCAAAAACCTTACCTTTCCCTAGTGCTAATGGGATGCCAACACTAATATTTGTGTCATTCTCGAGCCAAGGGTGTCATCTAAACGGGAAAAAGTTTTAATGGATGGAAACTTGGTGAGTAACTCTTTTATGCAAGTCTGAAACATGGAGTTAGGACATACAACAAATCTCCATTATTATGGGACTTTAAAAAAAAATCCCCAATGTTATTTATTTGGTTTAATTTAATTTGTACATAATGTTAAAATATTACAAAGAAAATGATTTCACAAATTATTAGGACTTGATTGATAGATTGATATAATTATCCATTCTAGATATTGAATATCTATATAAGGGTAATCTACATGAAATTAAAAGAAAATAGTCTTAATTAGAGCCATTTAGATGCCACGTTTTTAGATCCATATTCTTTTCAAATAAACTCAATCAGTTTGAGAAGATATTGGATTTAATTTATCACTTGTTTAGAAAATTATGCTAATTTGTTTTGTGATCTAGATTAATGATGTGTTAGGTATTTTTATATCCATATGTGGAATTAAAATTATCTGAATATGAGTTGAAATTTTTCAGAAGCCATATGATAAATATATTTCCATCAAGTATTCTATATTTGGATCCAAATAAAATTTTAATACAAGTTATTTGAATGTTCTATATGTAAAATGTTATATAACTTAACCTTAAGTGACATTTATCTAGAACCAAGAGGAAACTTACTTATAATGAATTATAAATTGTATCTAGATTTGAAGGGATTGCTAATTCATTTGAATCTAAATATCTCAGTCCATGCAATATGGCATTTCGAAGAACACTTTGGTATCAACATCGATAAATGTCTCATCTACTAGTCATATGTCTCCCCTTTTCACGATGCGTATGTTAACCTTGCCTCTCATGAAGATGCTTTAGATAGTTCCTCCTCATGTGGTCCTTCTTCCTCCAGTCCCCCCATATTTCATTCTAATGAATATTTCATTAAAGTCATTACCACCCCTTATTAGCCTTGGGATGATATGCACCATCGTGTGTACTTCCTTCCACAACAAACCGATGATGTGGAATCCCAAGACTTCATGCATGGTGAGCTCGATTGGTTCAATAATCCCTTACTTCAAACCCACGAATTTGAGCCACATACACCTTGTGCCCATTACATTTCCCCTCAATTTTTGGGTAAGGAGACATATATTTTCGAGAGTCCAGGAGAAGCAATTCTCCCCAACCCTCTTAGTGAATATGGTAGTGTTGACTCTAGTACCATTATTCTTCCCCACTCTGAAGAACCTATAGAGTCTCATATCGCTTCATATCATGATAGGGATGATACACTTAATCATCCGTACATCTCACATCAAAAACCCCATCTCTTAGATATTTATGTTGTTCAAACACCATGTTTTCTAGGTGAGCAAAAATTTATTATATCTGAAGCCACTCTTTGGTATAGTGACACCATGTATGCGAAACTGGAAATTTAGTCCATTTAATTCATATATGTAGTGCCAAACGAGATTGGTAATTCACCATTTCCTTTCTCTTACTACATCCTTTATACATTCTTCCCAAAAGAAAACATCCATAACATAAACAAATGGCGAACCACATCAAAAAAATGTGTTTAGATTCCACTATTATAAATACATTTGGGATTTCCATAGTATGCTACTTCCATCCATACAAAATGGGGGCACATATGCTCCTACATATATTCATCATCCTCTCGAGGATGTTCTGCAAGTAGGGTCGGATGCTTGAATCACTTATTTGAGCACCTAGAACACAATAGTGCTCCACAAACTCATTTAGCAAGGGGCATCATTCCCACCTTGGCATACCTGATAATTCCCATCCATCATCTTACACTAGGGGGTTATCCCATGCTTGGGGGCATGATGGTCATCCCTGGAAACCTTCTCATTTTTTCAACATAAGTTTGAGCCTAGACCTCAAATATCTAGGTATGGTCAACTATCCTTTCATTCTTTGAATAATTTGTTCTACAAGCCTCTCCGGCGAGCCATATATAGATTGCATATTATAGATGTTTGATACCATAATTTCAAACATTCAACTATATGTGATGCCACATTTCCCACGGAGTCCTCATGTTTGACTTGGTGGGTGGGGATGATCCTAGAAATTCTCCAGTAGTCCATTCCTTTATTCCTTTCTTACCTTGATTCTTCACTAGGAACCATCCTTCTAAAAATAATTAAGGACATAAACAAGTAAAGCCACCTACCTGAAACTCATAGATCCAAATTTTGGCGTTCGGTTTGTCCCCTACAATCTCCTCAAGATTTAGGGCCTTCTCCTCCTCTTCAAATTATCCAACAACTCACTATGCAAATGAATTGGATTTGGGGGAAATAATCCCTTTTATAGGAAAAACCTTATATTTTTGTCACCCATTATAACAAAACCGTAGCTCGGTTTGATGAATTTTTAGTACCGTTGGAAAGATCCCACTAAAATTTATAATGGGTCTCTTTTTGTTTTTTTTAACTTGAAACTTCACTAAGAAGCCATTTTTCCATGAGGTCTCACTTTGCCGCTATTAAAATTGAATTTCTTCACATGGGTCACCTGTACTCTAGTACCACTTTACCTTTTCATTTTTTGACTTGTGTGTCTATTTTTTTCATTAGTAATAATCATTTACTCATTTTTTTATGGTCCCCTCCGGGACTCCCCCATGTGGCAGCATCATCGAGTCACCCTTGTTCATAGCATCAGATATGAGTCACCCTTGCATCCATGGAGCTTGTTCTAAGTCCCATTTAGTCAAGTTGTAGTGTTCCATCTATCCTTGTGTTGCATTCATCCCATTTTTCTAACATTTTCCTCCAACTATATTGCTTCATATTTTAAAAACCTTCGTCTGAGTATTTAACCATCCTCTCTGGAATCAAGTCAGTCACTTCTAGGTCAACCATGAATATTATGCTCTAACAATGGAAGTCATCAGTCCACCACTCATCTTGTTTCCTTCCATAATTATCCCTGGTGCTAGTCCATCAGTCACATTACTATGATCCCTCATTCTTTTGTTGAGGATTGCTCATTGCCTCCACTTTAGCAGGCCCTCTTCTGTCAACTTCAGCACATTCTTTCTAGGAGAGTGGTCTAGATGGAGGTGTACCTTGGTTCTAACCTTCAGCATTATTCGATGCCTTAGATCAAGAAAAGGGGATCCTCGTTGTCATTTTACTTGGTTGTTGCTTGCATGCTCAACCCCAGCTCATTATCGCACGATCAATAATTGTACACTTGATAGTATAGTGATCCAAAATATTATCCTATCATTTCTTGGGTGTGTGAGAGATGTTCCAGACCTCATGAGGGGGTGGACCTTTAAGTAGTCCCCCACGTGACCGGATGAGAGCAAATTATGATCCAACATCAGATGAAGTTATATAGATTTGACTGGTTTGACTCCAGTCGCTTGCAACACCCACAATATGCATGTCTCCTTCAGATCATCCATTCAGATATTCACATCCCTTTCTTATTCATCAAGGCTTCTTTGGTTGTGATCTCCCCTCACCATGTCAACTTGAGGGGGATTATGTCTTATGTACTTAGATCAACACATGGTATTATATTCAACCTTGGCTTTTGTTTTCCAGGAACATTATGTATATTGGACTCATTGCATTATTGTATCACATTTTATCCCATTGATGTCAGCATATCTTATATCATGTACTTTGTATCTCAATCCCACATTTATGGGAACACCATTGTTATTTTTACTCAGTTATCTCTATGGTTATTAGTATGCCTCCCCTGCCTCATTTGAGATCATGTATTGCAAAATAAAAGGAGACTTATATCAGCTCAATAAGTCTTGCCTCCTCCATTCTTTTTTCTTTCCTTGCATTGCTTCTGCTCTCTCTCTCTCTCTCTCTAATTCCCCTTTGGTGTTTCATGGAAGTGTAACCTACAACGTATTTCAGTCATATGATTTTCTCTTGACACTCATACGTTGGGGGGGAATCTGTTATCACCTAAAAAATGATCACCTATACATTTCTAACTCGCTAGATCGAAATACACCATGTAGGATTGATTTTACCATGGTAAAATTAATTTCACCATAAGAAATAATTTAGTAAACCATTTTTATTAAAATATATCTCATTAAAGTAAAAAACTCCGTGAGAATAATCGAATAAATAATTATTTATTTATTTATCTCTAGGAATAATTATTAAATCATTTTTTGATAATTATTCCTTGTCGCGTTGGACTAAAACACCTTGGAATAATTAAATACATCATTATTTATTTATTATTCCTTAATTTTATAGTTTGAGCTAATTATTAAATCACAATTTAATAACTATTTCGAATTCAAACCTTCCTTAATCCTATCAAAGTAATTAATAAATCATTTTATTTTAGATATCATTTTTTGGGATTCCACTGCATTAAGTTATTCATCTATGACCATTTCAATGAGAGGTAGTCGTAATTGACTAATTTCTCATTAATTTTGAATAATCCACTTATCACTCATTGCATCGGGTGATGCTCATAGGGGTGAATAAGTGGGATTTAAACTAGTGAAATGAATCACATAGCATCAATCATCACTTTTGGGTCTTTCACACGGTAACCAGGACTTCCCGGGATGTCAGCCATCCCAGATCGTCTCTCGATTATGTGCGCTTAACTATGGATTTTTCCCCACAATCAAGCCCACTTAGATTGCTACCTCATTTGCAAAACCTTAGCAAGTATTATGCCTCATGAACCATTCAAGTAGTATGGTCATTCATTGTGCGCTTAACTATGGATTTTTCCCCACAATCAAGCCCACTTAGATTGCTACCTCATTTGCAAAACCTTAGCAAGTATTATGCCTCATGAACCATTCAAGTAGTATGGTCATAGATGTACTTGACGTAGTTGAATCCCAAAAAATGATATCTAATATAACACACAGTGAAAACCCCTCAATACTAAAATTACTTTATTTGCTAATTACTTCAATTATATTCTACGGAAAGATATTTACCATTTTGAATATTTTCCCTCTCCAAAAAATATAATAAATCATTCCTAATGGTTAGATTTGGATTCGGTCAATAATTTTTTATTATTTTCCAATTCCCAGTTTAGCTCAATATTTTGTTATAAATAAGTGGGTGTTCCATTCATTATTCACCGTGATCATTATTATCATCACCACTACCGTCTTCCCACATTTGAGTTCCCACTTGAGTTCCATCTTGCTTTTGTTTTTTCTACATTTTGAGAGAGGAAAAAGATCGCTCGAGCACAAGGACATTAAAAGACCCATACCACAGGGGGGGATTTGCAAACCCATGTTGTAAACCTCCTTCACAAGGTTTTTTATAATAAAAACAATATTCATTTAAAGTCTTCTTTTATTGGGTTATTGCATGATTTATTTCTTGTTGTTTTATTTTTTAGATTGCATATAATATTTTGGTGGTAGGGTTTTCACATTTTTTTCATTTCATATGTGAAGCATAAACAACCATATCTTGTTGTTAGGGTAACTTGTCACCAGTTACTTAAGTAAATCATTTTATGTACTCTTTCTCAAAATCTTTACACTAACAAAAAGCGAGGAGGGTTATTCTATAGGGTGTCACATATCATGTGGTTTCGATTTTACGTGGGAAGGAGACTCCATTTTCAATGTGTAAAACTCTAATAGATATATTCCATAGCAGTAGTGATGCTAGAAAATTATAATTGAGAGATAAACTCAGGAACACTCGAATTTAGAAAAAGGAAACCATTCCTCAATACCTATCCAAATTCACTCAAGTTTTAGATGAACTTGGAGGAGTAGGAGAAAACGTGCCATCATCTTAACTTGTGAGCTTAGCACTCCTTGGCCTTATGAAGTCCTAACACTACTATCAAGATTCAATTAATTGAACTGATAAGCTAAGATATTGGAAGAGACTTTGGTTTGATTTAGTGTATAAGGATATCAGAAGAAACACTAAACATGGTGTCAAACCCATATTTGAGGAGGAAGACAACCTTGCTCTAGCAAGCAAAGGAAAGAAGGCCCAAGGAAAGGAAAAATACAACTAGAGCCATGGAAGGTAGAGAGACCTAAGTAAAATCAAATCTTTTCACTAACATGAATATTCACTTCTACAAACAAGTGTCTGCACATGAAATTTAGGAAGAAGCTTGTTGGAGAAATAGGAGGTGATGCTCTCACATCACAATTTGAGTTGGATTTCACCCTCATTGCTTGTATTCCAAGTACAATATGAGGTAGTGTGTGGTACTTAGATTTTGGTGCTTCATTTCATATGACAGGAAATAAGGAGTTCTTCAACAACCTAGAGGAGGACCTACAATTCCATATCTAACTTGGAGATTATTTGAGCTATAGTACCAAAGGGATTTTAACTGACACCTATAAGAGGGAGAGAGGCTCCCATCTTCACCTAAAGAATGTAGTGTATGTGCCTGGTCTGAAGAAAAAACAAATTTGTAGTTGTACTTGAAGAACGTGGATATGATATGGTGTTTAGTAAGGGGAAAGCTTATCTGAATCATAATACTACTAGACAGGTAAAACAAATTGGTTTTCGAGTTAAATTTATCTACAAGCTAGAGGTAGATGCATGCTTTGCATTGAGTAGCAAAGCAGAACATGTTCAAGTCCGAGATTTTGGAGAGCTCTGCCATAGGTGCATGTGACACCTGCACCATGGAGCTTTGAAAATAATGCAACAGATCACCATTGAACTTCTAAAATTCACCCTTTATTAGCATGATGTTTGCAAGGGGTGCACTCTTATAAAATATGTCAAATCTTCCTTCCATGGTTGAGACAATATACTTGGAGCTATCTTGGAGTTGACTCAGATATGTGTGGGCCATTTTCTAAAGTATTTGTTGCAAAACATAGGTATTATGTGATTTTTGTAGATTATTTTTCCTGCAAATGTTGGATATATTATATGAAGAATAAAAATGAGGTTTATTTAAAGTTTGTTGAATTTAAATCCTTAGTTAAAAATGGGACTAGAAAAAATTAAATCCTTGAGAAGTGATAATTTAGGAGAGTATGTTTTTAGTGACTTCAAAGAATTATTTACCAAGGAGGGTATTAGAAGTGATCTAGGTGCACCTCATAACCAACAGAAAAATGGGGTGGAAGAGAGGAAAAATATAATCATCGTAGGGGGTGTAAGAGAAATTTTTCGTGATTAGGGACTGCCACTGTACTTGTGGGTAGAAGCATGCAATAAAAATGTTTATATTCAGAATAAGAGCCCTCACAAGATTCTTGAAATGATCACACTCGAAGAGGATTTACCAGGGACGAAGGGAGATGTATCTCACTTTCACATTTTTGGATCTATGGTATATTTTAATGTCTTCAAAGATAGTAGGAAAAAGTTAGAGCCTACTACAGAGAGTAGGGTCTTTGTAGGATACTTTTTTGTTGTCACAACCACCCTCCAAAACTTGGTACACTTGAATTGATTAAGTTAGGACACTCCTATAAGAAAACAAAAAAATCCATGGAGGGAGTTACATAGTTCAAAACGAGATGCATAACTTTACCATATGAATATAAAATGAGAGAAACAATTTGATTAATATAAAATGAGACAGAACAATTAATTTAAGCCACTCCCATAAGAAAAAATTAAACCATGACAGGAATTACAAAGTTCATAATTAGATGCATGACTTAACCATATGATTATAAAATGATACAAACAATTAAATTCCGATAAATGAGACGAGACAATTAAATTAATAATATATATTAAATCTTAATTTTTTTGAGATATTTGAAATTATGAAAACAAAATTATTATTATTAAATATAATTATTTTATAAATTTTAATTTTTCTTATTAAAATTATCTAAGAAAATAAACGGAGGAAAACCCAAAGCCCAAGGTACCTTGACCTGGAAAATTTGTAATAAAAAAAGTTCACTTCAAACCAATCCATTTCATGAATTATTTATTTTATTAATTTAATTAATCTCTAAAATTGTATATGAAAATTTTATGTATATATAATAATCAAATAAATATATAATTTTAAAAATATTTATAAATTACTATTTTTTCATCTTAGTGTTTAGATATTCTAATTTTCATGTTTTTATTTTTTATTTATTTAGCTTAATATCCCATGAGGGGAAATTGAAACCTAGAGCTATTGACCTTTGACCTCAAATATCACCATTTTGATAAACACTCATGTTTAAAAGTTATTGATGATTTATGATATCTTTAAATATGGATGGACCCTTTTAGGATGAGTTTAAAAGTTTGGTTATAGATTTTAAATCTTGTATATTAATTAAAAAAACATTATATTAAATTATTAATATTAATAATATTTTATTTTATATTATTATAAAATTTTAAATAAATATTTTAAAATAGCATAAAATATTAGAAAAATAAAAGCTGAAATATATAAATATTTTTATTTTTTAAATTTATTTGTGAAAAATATGTTATTAATATTTTCGATTTAAATTATATATATATATATATATATATATATATATATATATATATATAATCAAAATAAAAATTAATATTTTTATATTTTTAATAAAATTATTAATAAAATTAATTTTAAAAATAAATTAAAATAAATACTATTTTCTTTAAACTTATATTTATTTCCTTATTGTTTGGAGTTTGCAATTTATCGAAACTATCCTATTCAAAAGAAGTTATAAGTTAAAAGTTAGATAATGAAAAGATCGAAATTCATGAAAGTTTTGTTATATATAAATATATTAATATATCATATTACATATTAAAGAATCAATGTTAAAATATACTTGTAAGTAATTCTATGTTATGATCTTTCCCTCTTCATTTTTAAGAAATAAAATCTACATACCAGTTTTAGATGTTTAATTGTTGAATTAAAGAGTAATTATCTACACATTTTATGGCATTATTTTTACATTTTTTTATTAATTTAAATGTTAATGAAAAAAACACTATCTCCGTAACTGTTGGGTGATGCTCATGCTTATTTTCGGAGAGATGATTTTCATTTTCAATTATTTTCCATAAGGTTTGAACCTTAATCTTAATAGAACATCATCCTCGCCAAAAAAACTAATAATTTACACTTACACTTAATATTATTAGATGAAGAAAGATCCATTAACAAAGAATCTTTGTACAAAGAAGACAGATTTAGAGATAGTTATGAAAGAGCAACCACGTGTGCAGTGGAATTAAAAAGTTTTAAAAAGAAACATAAAATAATGTTCATCCATAGAAAAGAATGAGTGGCTGTCAATGATATGATATGATAGTTTGCATAAAGAACAAAGTCAGAGAGCACCCTGTGGAAAGAAAAATATTTCTAAAATAAAATAAAATCATGTTCTTACATTTAAAAGGCTGAGCGGTTCTGGATAATATGATATTTTGCACAAAGAAAAATTTCGTACACGCTCTCTGTTTGTGTCGTTTCATGGCAGTGAACGTTACAGGTCATAAAATCGCTTATTTTGCTTATGGGTAATCTCCACAAGACATGGATGTAATTTTTTTAATTAAACTCGTCTTCTATTTTATAACGATTCCGCATATTACATTTAGTCTAGTTTTTTAACGATTTTCAAACGTAGAAATATATACTGCATGCCTCCATCCACTTTTATGTGCACCCTGCCTTCTATCTTGGATTCCCGAATATGCGTACCCGTTTTCTGCTTTGTTCGGGTGGATTGGATAATCCTTTAAAAAGACGCAGGGGTGCGGATATATATATATATATATATATATATCAGCTTTTGTCAGAAGTAAAATTTCTTTTGTGAGAAAAAGGGACGACCGCTGTGCATTTTACAGTAGTAGCCAATATCACAAACAAACAAACGGGGGCCAATAAGCTGGAGCTGCACACTACAAAAAAAAACGTCGTCCCTGATTTGAATAATGGTTATATTTCATTATTTTCCCTTCGATCACTGCATCATGGCATCTGCCTCCACAACCAATCCCAGATTTTTGGTTACAGGACAAGTACAGATGTAGTCCTTTCATATCGAATAAAGCGGATTTTTTTCCCTGTGTGGGGCCTGTTGTCAAAAAGCAAGTACCGGATTGAAACTGTCGCTTGAGGGGCAGATTAACTTATATTTGTACCGGTGGCTCCTTTCATGCACCTGGATTCACAGACCCTAACCTCATCATAGAATACAATGGCCCATATCATCAATCATTTGCCCAATCCTGTACTTTGTGTCACTCTTACGCCTCTACTAAATGCGCTAACACTCACCATGTGGCTGTTGCAGATTATGGGAGAAGTACACTTAACATAGGCCTGACACGTTTTCAGTGGATCACGTACGTTTCTTTAGTAGTACAATATTGTCATAACTGCAGATAATCGTCAAAGACGGAAAACTGTCATTTTAACAGATGAAGGAATCTAGATCTCTTCCTTAAATGACACACAAATACAACTACAGGTTTATCTTTTCTGGGAATGAATTCATTGAGTGTACTACTCTACTATGAATAGTACATACAATGCAAACAAATTAGGCAGATCATTTAGCATGTGTAACCACTCGTTTAATAGTATCATTAACTATTGGTTTAATCAACTTTTGGTTAAGTTATTTGTTAAGATTTTTAAACATTATTGTTACTATTTTAAAAAACAAAATATTATGAACAAGAAATTAATTTTGATTAATGAAAATTTATTATGGAATTGGTTCTATAAAGTAAAAGATTGATGGTAAAAGTAATTTTAAGATGTGAGAATTAGCTTAACAGAAGTTCAAAGAATTAGAATAAAATTTGGATCCCAAAGAATAAAATTTGGATCCCAGTGAGGTTTGGGGGTTCTGTTGGCTAACTGAGGAGGAAAAATAATTTGGAGAAGAATTCGTGGGCTGGTGCTAACCAGTAGAATACTCCATAATTTTTTGATATTGCTGGAATTGGAGACTGGACCGGATTGTCCCAAGATCTCTTCCAGAAAATTTATGTCAACTATAAAGCTCAGACTTGGAGTAGGGGTGAGAGAAGAGGTTGCCATTACCTCTTTCAAGGTTCGGAGGAACTTCATCAGTCAGGAAAAATTCACAGGACAGATAAGTACTGCATTAGAGGATTAATTTCAGTGTTTTTCTTTCTGAAATGAGATAGTACTTAATACTATTATGTATCAAAGGGATAAATGTTATGTTGTACAGTTTAATATTAATAGTTGGAAAACAGTGAACCTTTAACTCAAAATCCTCAAAAAGAGGCCTTCGAGTAAGTTGTTCACTGTACATAGAGTAAATCTAATGGTCCGAACAACATCTTTAACCAGTTATTTTAAATATTTCTGATATAGCAAATTTGGGAAACAAGAAAGTACCGAATTCAAAACCTTACCCAAAGAATTACAATTCATACTGTAATTTTTTAACTATCGGAATATAGAAAAACAGAGGTTCTTTTCTGAGAAAGAACTAGATAGAGAATTATTGTTACGCTAGTATGATTACAATATCTAATTAGAGACTTGCAGTTAAATTACAAAAAAAAAAAATAGACCAGATACTACAAGCTTAGTATCATAGCGCAATGACAGTAAAGCAAACCCAACTGACAGTAATTTCATTAAACTAGTAGATATTTAGAAACCTTAAATTAAAAGCTTAGGATAGTACAGACAGACATAAGGACCTGGAAAATCCATGAAAAGGTTGGGTATACTCACGTCAAAACACACATCAACGTTCCAAATGAGGTTACATAATATAAACATAAATAAATTACATAGAAGATGATTTATATGAAAAAGATTAATACAGTCGAGAAAAAATTTCATACAAATATCTATGCTTAGTATGAAGAATAACACACTTATTGCAAGAATTATATTTACGATATTGTAGTAAAAGAATTATTTCCTTAAGATAACCCGAGTCCAAATGTGTTGAGGACAAAAATGGTACAGCAAGACCAAATAGAAAAACTTGTGTCTTAACTTGTATACTGTAAACTAAAATATTATTACAAATTATGTACAAAACGGCTAGGTTCACCCCTATAGGGTATTGGAACCGAAAAGCTAGGCTATTGTAGAAAAATTTCCAAGCCAATGCTAAAATTCTTTAATGAAGAACTGTGAAGGGAAAACATAAAAACCATTTTCATCCTCAGAACTCAACATCTCTGGAAAGCAAAGAAGCCCATGTCAGGAATACCTGGCAAGGCTGGAAATGGGTTAGAAGAGTTTTAACCGAGCTCGTTGAGAACCGCTATGATCATTCTTCCAGTGAAAAGAATTACCTGTAAGGGCAGAAACAAACAAGATTGGAGAATTAGCGAAAACCCAAAACCCACTATTGGAAGAGTAAGAATAGAAAAAAAATGAAATTGAACCTCCGCAAAATCTTACCTTAGTTTTAACAACGCAGAAGAACCGGCAGAGCCATCTGCAAAGTTTGACATGGAAACTTCGAATTAAATACTTTGAAGAAACTTAAGGCACATTACGAGTAAGGTGAAAGAAGTCAAGAGATGTTCAGGTTCACTTGGAATTCGCTGGAATTCGCCACGCAGAATGGAATGAGGGTCTTCGCTTCATAGTGAAGAAGAAACAGGGCAAACCTGTATAGTGGATAGTTAGCGTATCATGATGTTAAATAAACAAAACCCTTAAGTCATAATCAGTAAACGAATATTGATTCTAAGATTGGTAAAAGAATACAAACGACCTTCAGGTAAAAAATTTCGAATCGAGATAATCGAAGAAAGCTAATTAAGATTCCTGTAAGATTCATTTGGAATCACCTGCCGAAGAACGCTAATTAAGATTCCTCTAAGATTCATTTGGAATCACCTGGTGGTTGAGATCATTGTGTAAACCTCCATTACCAATTCCTTGAAGTTCCATCGTAAATCAAAGAGCACCGGAGTAAGAGCGGCGGCAAATGAGCGGAGAACTCAATCCGAGCAGTTATGAGACGGAAGGTATTTTTGTAAACCCTAATTCTCTTCCTTCGTTGGATCATAGAGGGCAAATCGAGGGTGGAGGAATCCCCATCTATCCTTGGTCAAGGGCTTGACAACTCAGTAACATTAATTATTCATCATCTAAAAAACTTAATGCCAATTGCTATCTCCAGATTTTATCGTGCAAGTTATAAATATTATTCCACATGGATATGAGTGAAATAAATTAGTACATGCGGATATGAGTGAAATAAAGGTGTATAGGTTGAATGACGATTGTCATTAAAGGCTGACAATTATTTCAATTAAAACAAAACTTCGTCCAAAAACATAAACCATAGAAATATATTTGGCATAAGAAAATTGCAATAAGTCGATTGATATACAAGTATAATTCTTAATTTATGATATATTATATGATTAGAGTATAGGTTGAAATCTGTGTCCAAGTACTTATTTTATGCTTGCGTGTCAAGAAATTAAATGGTAAATGAATTAGGGTAGTCACTTAGTTACTCCATACATTTTTTTATTTTTTTTAATGTTGTGTATTGTTTTATGTTACAACATATATTTTTTCCCAAGAGTTGGATAATGGACCACATTTTAACTTACAAAATAATTATGTAATTCAATATAATAAATGATATAATGTTCACGTTTCTAAAAATTTAAAGATGGTTGAATATATGTATATATTCAATTTCAATCATTAATTTCTTGATCAGCAAATTGAAGTGCATGAAAAAGTGAAAGATATAATTTTTATTATTTTAAATCAAAATTTGCCACGTTATAATTGTAATTTTTTACTTGTTTAAATTACATTTTAATAATGTAAATAAATTTAGTGTTGTCAAAAATTTTGAGATATTGGGATGGTATAGATTATAGAGTTTAAATATATAATTTTAACAAATTTTAGGAAATTTTAAATATTAGAAAATATACTAATTAATGTGAAACTGTTTTAAGTGTTAAATTAAAAAATATATAAATTTAAAATTTTAATATTTTAGATAGGAAAATAAAAATTTGGAAAAATGTATTAGATTTCCAAATCAGTGTCTTAAAAACAAATTAATGTTTCTTTATTTCATAGTATTGTTTAGTATTAATAGGAATATATATAATAACTTTTTACATAATTAATTAAAGGAAAATTGTTTTTTTATTTTATTTTACAAAGTTAATTACGATTTTTATATCACATACATTCATACTAGTAGCAATATAAATGGAGTGGAGGCTAGGCGATTGAACCCGAATTGCCTTGGCCTTGGTTTGTGCCTCCCTTCACTTTTTATCCATGTTTTTTGTTGTTGTGTGGTGCCTATATGTGACATGTTGGGTGTGTATTTTTGCAAGGTTTTAGTGTTGTAGGTTGCTCTTGGGTTGTTTATTAGAGGTTTCATTGCATTTTCATCACATTATCTATGGCCCTCCATGGGAAGAGTTGAGGGAACGAATGACTGGGCAACCACCCTTCCCACTCGGCCCTCTGTCTCGTGGCTCCCTCTATGGGAAGCATTGAGGGAGAGAGTTGGGTGTTGGATATTGGATAAATCAACGCTCCTCGTGAGTTCCACAATCTGTACTAATTGCCTCTCATGGATCCTTATCTCTGGTGATGAGAGCATTGGCTAACACATTTGGGTTTTGTTCTAACGACAATCGTGATTCCCAACAAGTGGTATCAGAGTGTAGGTCATGATTTTGATACACACCCACATCGCGTTGAGGGGGGGGGGGAAGATTGTTGGACATTGGATAAATCAAGGCTTCATGTATGTTTCACGACATGGACTAATTGCATCTTGTGGATCCTTATCTCTGGCGATGCGATCATTGACTAAAACTTGAGTGTTTTTTTCAAACAAAAATCGTTATTCCTAACATTGAGAAGTTTCCCTTGCTGCTCAGCCCTCTTGTTCGTGCCTCTTTCACTTCGTTGTTGGGATTTTGACCGACATCTTTTGGTTGGGGGTTATCTAATGCGGGTTGGTTGCTTTTTTGGTGTATTTTTGTGTTTTTTGTGGTCGTCTTGTTTTTCTTCAGCTTTGCTGTTGTCGTCTCCAAACCAGTTCTACATGTGAATTTGGGTGTGTTGAAACTCAGCATCCTTCCACTGCATTTCTTGTCTTTTTAAGAGGATGACTTCAACATTTAGACATATGGTTGACACCATGGATATTTCGATGGGATTTGATGCCCTCTTGATTTGTTTTTTTGTGGCTTAGTTCTAATCCTTTCTCATAAACTAGTAGGGCACCTTGTGCCCCGTCTTTGAATTTTTGAGATTACATTTAGTGGGGTTTTTTTTACCTATTGTAAGCCCTTTTTTGTGGTGGGATTTGGGTGGTTATTCTATTTTATAATTAATTTTCTAATTAATTGTAAGGCTTTATTGCTCAAATTTGTTTGAACATGTGCAAAATATAACCTTTCTTTTTCTCTTGAATGAATAAGATCATGGATTCTTTTCTCAGGAAAAAAATATCCATATTGGTAGAATTCATACCAATTGAATGGTTGGTAAATGCCCCTAGGCATCAATTCATAATAAGCATCAAAACACTTACCCCCTTTAGTATGGATATACTTAATAGGCTTTGTTACAATACCATTGTTCAATACTATGTCTTATCAATACCACATGTCCAAAAAACCACAACTCCTTTCAATTAACATTTGTGCATACTTTAAAGATAAATATTAACATTTGAGTCATCTATACTACTAAAAATAGTCTATCTAATATTTTGTGTATTAAAATTCTAGAAATCCTATTCCAAAATAGAAACCCCTATCAATACAATAAACTTCATAACAAACCCTTATTAATATAATAAACTTCATAACTTTTTATTCTATTTCCATAAAAATTACTCATTAAATTAAAATGTATTGTTAATAATTTAATAATTGGTTGATAAATTTTTATAAGAAGAAAAGACTAACTTATGCACCCCATACATATGTACATTTCTAGTTAGATTTATTTTTCGAGGAAAATTAATTTTAACTATTTAAAATCCATTTCATAAATCATAATTACTAGATTCTTATAATTCTTAGCTATAAAATTATAATTCTCGATTAATATAAAGATTATTCTACTCATTTTCAATAACCACGTATTTCTGAAGTATACAATGCAATAAAAATAATGTAAAACAGAGTGAGATATACTATTATCATAAAATGAGAGTGAGATTTCATAACAATGGAAAGCCTATATTTGTAAGTTAATGATGCCGAAAGGCGTTCCCTTTGCTGGCTTTGGCAGAATGTACTGTTCGCTAGAGCCAATGAGAGGGCTTTCTCATCGCCCTTCCAGCCACTGAAAATGTGCCATTTGCCGGCTGCTCCTCTTACCAGCGCACATGCGGCTGCTGCTCTTACCAGCGCACACTTTCAATTTACCTTGTTGTTTCACGATTTACTACCTCAGAGTTGCACCTCGTTGTTTGAGGGTTTACCAGCTCACAGTTCTCCAGCTCACACGATTTACTAGCTCAGAGTTCTCAAATTAATTGTTGAGATTGATTGGACACTTGCTCCTTCGTTGCAGCTCGGCATGCGTCTTGTTAATGCTGAAGCGTGACAGCAACGCCTCTCAACCTACTTCCAAAATCCAAGAAATCGCCGAGATATGGAATCAATGTTCGCTTGTTGCAGCGTTAAATATGCCGATACGTCTGGTTCGTCGTGACTGCTCCTTCATTAATGCTGAAACCTGCCATCTACGGCTGTGCTTAAATGCGTTCATCTTAGCTCCGTCTTCATATGTTCGCCCGCAACTGCTTTCGTTCCCTCAGACTATATATACTTTAAGGTTGGCATAATTTCGAAGAAGATTGAAATTTCCTGGTTTGAAACTGTTCCAACCTGCAAGGATAAACTTGGGAAGGAACCCTGTAACGAGGCCAAGTCTGAAGTCAGTCTGGTACTTCTCTCACCCTCTAAGCTCTCTATTTGTTTGTTTGCATCATTTGGGTCTTTTATAATCCATTAATTATCGACAGAAATTTATAGTTGACCATTAGCTCTTTACGATTATCCCCACATCTGTTTCTATTTGGTTCATGATCATGGAAAACCCTCATTTTTTTCACATGGATTGTGTTTCTTGGGAATTCGCAAAAAAAATTTGGATTCATGATTCAGGGAAGAACCTCCTGTTGTTATAGGATTGTGTTTCTTGGGAATTTCACAAAATTATTTGGGGTTTCGCTGAGACATTTCAGATTTCAATACTGAAACATTGGGACAAATAACATGGTCATATCAGGGTGTTGGAATTATCAAGCCGCTGCTGCGAATCTTCTCATGCCACGATGAGAACGCGGGTACATAAGTTACATTTGAGTCGCATGCTTCGCCAGCTCAAAAACGCTACCCTGTTCCTCAAAACTCAAGACTGGTGCACCAGATGATATTGTGAATTTATTTGATTTTCTATGCACAGAGATAGATTAGAGTTAGATTATGCACAAAGTAGAAAAATTAAAAAGCTGGTACTTCTCTCACCCTCTAAGGTCTCTATTTTTTTGTTTGCATCATTTGGGTCTTTTATAATCCATTAATTATCGACATAAATTTATAGTTGACCATTAGCTCTTTACGATTATCCCCACATCTGTTTGTATTTGGTTCATGATCATGGAAAACCGTCATGTTTTTCACATGGATTATGTTTCTTGGGAATTCCCAAAAAAAATTGGATTCATGATTCAGGGAAGAACCTCCTGTTGTTATAGGATTGTGTTTCTTGGGAATTTCACAAAATTATTTGGGGTTTCACTGACATTTGAGATTTCAATACTGGAACATTGGGACAAATAACATGGTCATATCAGGGTGTTGGAATTATCAAGCCACTGATGCGAATCTTCTCATGCCACGATGAGAACGCGGGTACATAAGTTACAATTCAGTCCCATGCTTCGCCAGCTCAAAAACGCTACCCTGTTCCTCAAAACTCAAGACTGGTGCGCCAGATGATATTGTGAATTTATTTGATTTTCTATGCACAGAGATTGATTAGAGTTAGATTATGCGCCAAGTAGAAAAATTAAAAAGGAAACAGTATCTTAATGGAGCTTGTGGGTCAATCCTATTTGAGATTGGTCAGATTATGGGTGTCATCATTAGATGGCAATTAACTTTTAAAGCAAGATTATTGAATTGATGGCTGGTTAAATTGCACTGGTTACCAATGCAGAAAAGGGAAAGCAAAGTGTGAAATTGCCACTCGATTTTATAAGTGACTTTAGAACACGGGAATTGTAAAACGTCTGAATGGGAATTTCAAGGGATCTGAGCCTTCTGAGTAGACTTTGACAAATGCTTTAAAGCTGCTTCTTGTCAATGTTTTCTATGTAATCGTTTTTACGTGTATGTCGTGGACTGAAGCAACACAACATCTACTTAGACATTTGCGGCATATAAATTAGTCTTTGGGTGCACATACATTTTTTTTATATTCTGGATTACATGTGATTACAGCCATCTTATAGAGGAACACGAGATCTATAAAATACTTAATTTCTGTTGTTTTTTCATGTGAAATTCATTTACCTTCTTTTGCATACTTCTGGAGCACAAGTACAATAAAATCATTTCAACTTGTTACACTCGTCCTTTTGCAACTCTGGTAGTTCAGTTACATGGCTGTAGCCTGTTAGAGGCATACCAAAAGTTTTCTCGTCTCTTTATCCTGATTTGGTTGTAAAATATATATCATTCTTTGCAGTGGTATTTACAGTATTCTGTAGGATGTGTGACTCTTTTTATCATCTAATGAAGAAAAACAATTATGTAATTCCAAAATTATGCCTGGCAGAATATAGTAGTGACAGTTCTAAACAAAAAAAAAACCCTCAACAGTATATCTGCATATGGAAACAGACGTTCTTCTTATATTCTGTATTGCATGTGATTGAAACCATCTTATAGAGGAACATGAGATGTATAAAATACTTTATTTCTGTTGTTTTTCATGTGAAATTCGTTTACCTCCTTTTCCATACTTCTTTAGCACAAGTACAATAAAATCATTTCAAGTTGTTACACTCATCCTTTTGCAACTTTGGTAGTTCAGTTACATGGCTGTAGCCTGTTAGAGGCATGCCAAAAGTTTTCTCCTCTCTTTATCCTGATTTGGTTGTAAAATATATATCATTCTTTGTAGTGGTATTTACATTATTCTCTAGGATGTGTGCCTCTTTTTTTCATCTAATGATGAAAAACAATTATGTAATTCCAAAATTATGGGTGGCAGATTATAGTAGTGACAGTTCTAAACAAAAAAATTAAAATCCCTCAACAGTATATCTGCATATGGCAACATACATTTTTCTTATATTCTGTATTACATGTGATTGCAACCATCTTATTGAGGAACATGAGATCTATAAAATACTTAATTTCTGTTGTTTTTCATGTGAAATTCGTTTACCTCCTTTTGCATACTTCTGGAGCACAAGTACAATAAAATCATTTCAAGTTGTTACACTCGTCCTTTTGCAACTTTGGTAGTTCAGTTACATGGCTGTAGCCTGTTAGAGGCATGCCAAAAGTTTTCTCCTCTCTTTATCCTGATTTGGTTGTAAATATATGTATATCATTTTTTGCAGTGGCCTTTGCAGTCTTTTGTAGCATGTCTAACTATTTTTATCATCTAATGAAGAAAAACAATTATGTAATTCCAAAATTATGGGTGGCAAAATATATTAGTAACAGTTCTATTTTCAATCAATGTATTCCATTTGCTTGTGCGCTTATGTTTCAAACTGTCATGTGCATCATGATTTTCAATAAGTTGAAAAAACCACTTAGAATATTCAAGATATACAGTTGCAAGTAGCATACTTCACAAGCTCATATACAAATATGGTTACTTTGGTAGTTCAGTTACATGGATGTAGCCTGTTAGAGGCATGCCAACAGTTTTCTCCTCTCTTTATCCTGATTTGGTTGTAAATATATATATCATTTTTTGCAGTGCCCTTTGCAGTCTTTTGTAGGATGTCTGACTCTTTTTATCATCTAATGAAGAAAAACAATTATGTAATTCCAAAATTATGGGTGGCAAAATATAGTAGAAACAGTTCTATTTTCAATCAATGTATTCCATTTGCTTGTGCGCTTATGTTTCAAACTGTCATGTGCATCTGTCGTATCAAACATGATTTTCAATAAGTTGAAAAAACCACTTTGAATATTCAAGATATACAGCTGCAAGTAGCGTACTTCACAAGCTCATTTACAAATAGGGTTATTTCACATTACTATTTCCTTTCCTTTTATACCTACAACCCAACATCCTCTCCTAACCTATTTATCGAGTAACAACATAATAGAGTGCTTTATTCAATCTTCATTAAGTAGCAGCGGAATATATTACAATGGGTACAATCTCTACTGAGATACACTGTTGTGGCATTTATCAAATATATCTTGCACAAAGGCAGAGATCATCCGAAGGCTCCTTGGCACACAAAGCAGGCTCAGTCTTAGAATTAAAGAACATACATCACACATATTACAGACAGGAGTTTCTATCTCGTGGTGCAAGCAGATCACGGATATCTGCGCAGATGCAGAGCAGGATATTCGTAACTCAGACTCAACTTAGACTCTAAAACTCCTCCTCCTTCTTCAAATGAGTCTTCCCTTCTTATAGATCTCAAGGGGAACAATCATTCATGAAAGTGAATTATTACATGATCAGAGATTCCTGACAAAGGAAAAGTAAATCTAAGGACGAAGATATGAGAGTACGCCTTGGATTCGGATATGAGTGGACAACCCATATTATCTCGTCCCTATTCCATACAGAAAACCTTTTGGCATGTGGGGACCGAATCCAAAGTTATCTCATGACTCTAGCTATTGTGTATAAGAAAATTTACATAGTGGAGATTCTTTTAAACACGAAGAACCCACGAAAGCCTAATTGGAAACATGATTGTACAAAAGGTTTTACACAGTGGAGATATTGGGGCAGGGAATCCCACGGAAACCTGTCCAACACCAAAGTCGGTTGGAAAGACATAATTATGGCATGACATAAAACATTATTTGATGGTGGGAGTAATGCTGATATCGATATGTTTCAATCAGGTGATTTGAAAAATCTTGTACAAGGACTTCTTTTTCGGATTCCCATTCCTGTGATGAATCATTACTTGGTGGAGCCAAAAGATTTATGTACTCAAAAGGATTTGATTCTGTATCCACTTGCAGATGAAAGTTGTCATAGCTCGTACTAGATCCTGATCCCATCCTTCGAGCCTTGTAGGTATTTGTGAAAAACCATCGGATATGGCCACATCTTTTTAATCCGTAGAAAAAGTGAAGATCTTCAATATCTGCAATATTATGGATGGACTTATATACAATTCCTGAATGAAGTGCTCTTGGTTCATTGAATCCTGGTAATTTTAGGAGATTAAGAGAATATGGTTTCATGGTTAATGCTGATAAACCATATATTTTCCACCATTCAAGAAACCATTCTGGAGTAGGGTCAAGCTCTTCCATTCTTTCAACAGATTGTCCTTCAAAGAAAAAAGAGAACTGCAAAGTGTAAAATAGAGTAGATGAATAATTTTTCAAGTTCATTGCTGCATAGAAAGAATCTTTAACCTGTGCTTCATCAAAATCTGGTCTTTGATGATAATTTGAAAATCCTCTCAGGGTGATTTGGCAACTATGTATCAAATTATCATTCTCTGCTCTCTCTAGATGATATGTGATATTTCCATTGTAGGCTAGATAGTCCAGAGCTTCTATGGCCTCCTCATTTATTTCATCCTGTAATCTAGTATTCCATAAGTAAGGAATTCCAGTTCTGTGTCTTATTTCCTTCAATGGAAACCAATCTCTGTCATGATTTAGAAGAGGAGTAGAGAGATTATATGTAACCCATCCCATTGGTGTTTCTATCTGCACCTCTTCTGGATCTCTTCTGATGAAATTACAGGAAAGAGAAAATATGGAATTATTTGTCAAAAATTCTCTGCTCAACATATCAGCAAAGCAGATTTTCTTACCTTCCACAAATTCTACGTCAAAATTGTATTGGCTGAGTTGCATAACCCAGCGAACCATGGCTGCATCTTCAAATTTACATTTCTGAATAGCATATTGTAATGCTCTACAATCTGTCTTGACTATAAATTTGGTATAGATAATAAAATCTTTAAACTTAGCTATGCCTAAGCATACAAATCTAAGTTCTTTCTTTTGGCTAAACCAATTCAACTGATTCTTTGACCACAAACCAGATGCATATTGGCATATTTCAACATCTTTTTTATTACCTGGATTGATTTGGCATAGGACTGCTCCCCATCCAACTTTGCTAGCATCAATCATTATTACTTTCTCCCAATTTTCTTGTATTGGAGAGAGTGGCTGTATTTTCCTGACTTTGTCTTTGATTCTGCGAACTGCTTCAGTGCATTCCTTATTCCAAGGAATTGGTTCTTTCTGCAATCTTTGATTCAACAATTTTCTATCATGAGCACAATGTTGCAGGAATTTAGAAATGTAGTTAAGACTTCCTAAAAATCTCTGAAGCTGAGTTTTATCTAAAATCTCATCAGGAAAATGATCAACAAAATTTAAACTTCTTTGAATGACTCCATAAGATCCATACTGTATATTGTATCTCAAGAAATCAATCATGGATCTAAAGAGTTTCATTTTTGACTCAGACAAGACTATGCCCATTTCTTTTACTCTCTTCAATAATATCCTGAGATGTTTGATATGTTCAGGAATATTGTCTGAGTGTATTAGGATATCATCAATGTATTTTTTCAAAAATTCATCCATCCCTTCAAAGGTTTCATCCATTATTCTTTGGAATGCAAAAGGTGCATTTATCAAGCCAAAGGGCATGATATTCCATTCATAGTGACCTTGTGGGACAAAAAAAGTTGTTTTCCATTTGTCTTCTTCCTTAATGCCTACTTGCCAGAAACCTGACTTGAGATCAAACTTTGAAAAGATCTTAGACTTTGAAATTTGAGCAAGTATCATTAAAGGTTTAGGAAGAGGATAGGCATCATAGTCCAAAATATTATTCAGAGGTTTATAATTGACAACTAATCTTGGCTTACCTCTGGCAATTTCTGAATGTTTATTCACATAAAATGCAAAGCAAGAAATAGGACTCGTGCTTTTCCTTATCAAACCTTTCTACAGCAAATCCTTGATCTCTTCTCTGCATAACTTCATCTGTTCTGCATTCATAGGGACTGTTGCTGATCTTCGCAGTTTTCCACTAAAATCCTTCTTTAGTGGCAATTCAACTTCTTGTTTCTTAATATGCCAGAATTCATTTGGATCATCTGAGCAGCATTCTTTGAACTTAGCAGTGATATCTGCTATTTCTCTGGCATATTTTCCATTATCCAATAATTCTTCTGTCTTCAAAATCTCTTTCTTAATCTCCATCTTTGCAAGGATATTTTCCAATCTTTCAACTCTTTTCAGCCTATTAGGTGAGTTGGAATTGATAAAAGGAAAAAATATTTCTTTATTATGCAGACTCACAAAATATCCATACCTCTGACTTACCTGATCTAGCTTTGCGCCATGCTTCTCAAAGTTCTGGAAGAATGGTGTTCCAAGATACATTGCACAATCCATTCCTGGAAAAATAGGACAAACAAGATGCACTCCTATTTCTTCAGTAAGAAATACATCTACCTCAACTTCTGAGACTGTTGTAATGTCACCACTAGCAGTAGTCACTCTTGGACATGTTGTTGGCCTTCTGAGATGTGTGCCTACAACAATATTATTGACAATGTTTAGTCGGGATCCCGTATCCATCAAAACTTTCCAATACTCAATCTGGGATCCAATTCTAACTTTCATCTTGACACAATACATAACATCTCTGTTAAGTATATTACAGCCATGACCAATTCTTTCTAGTTCATCATCAAAATCTTCTTTCTCAATGGATTTTTTTGGTTTCTGTGCTTGTTCCCATGGAGGAGTACCATGAAAAGTCCAATTTTCAGCTTTTCCAGATATAGGAGGATTCTGAGAAGATGAAGCTTGATTTATGCCCATTACTTTAACATTCAGTTCTCTATGATTTTCTAGGCATAATCTTCTATTTTCTTTCACAGTTTTTCTGAGCTCTTTGATTGCCTGATGAATACTAGGCAATGTTTGTGGCAGATCTTCTCCAAAGTCTTCATTTCTGAACTGGCTGGTTAGAGCTTCAATTGAAAATAATGATGCGGGTGGAACATACCCTTTATTTGACTGATCTATTTGATTTGAAGGAGACTTCTTCAGATGATTCATCAAGAGTGTTTTATACATTTCTTTGATCTGAGGATCAGTAGCAACAATCATCTGAGTGAAATAATTTCTCCTTGTTTCATCTTCATCTCCATCTGTCTTCATCATATTTACAGTATTGCAACTACAAACATCTGGATCACTACATTCACATTCTCTACATTCTATGCAGTGAGGATCTCTGCAAAATTCTTCATCAGAAGATTCATCAGAATACATAATGTTCAAATCATTATTTGAATCGGATTCAGATGTTAAAAGCTCATCACAACTGCTAGGAAGATCAAAGAAATTTACTTTGCCTTTTTTATTTCTATATGTAACCTTTTTCTTCCCTTTATCTTTCTTTTTCTTTGGACAATTATTGGAGGCATGTCCCTTTTCATTACAGTTGTAGCAGATAATTTCCTTTTCTTTTGAAAAGCCTATGCCTTGTTTACCATGAAAATAATTCAACATGCCCTATTCCAAAATATATGTTCCATAGGGAAAGCCTTTACAGTACTCATTGTCAGGAATGTATTTGCACAACTTCCACTTGTGCAACTTGCAATAGCATCTTCCATATAGCAAATTTGTCACTGTCAATTGAAGAGTGGAAATCATCCAAATTAGCAATTCTACACTTCATCTCTCACAAATTAGCAATATCGAACTTTCCCTTCATTTATGTGGACATGTTCTTCTTCACTATCTTGACATTAATATCTATATTCGCTTGCAGCATATTGTTTTTTACAAGCCACCCGTTCTACCATGGAGACGTCATTATCTCGCAATTGTCTTCCTTCTCTACTAGCTAGTGCTACCGCCCAACAACCAACCCTCAAAGTTGTTGAACTTGCGCAGATCAACTCTACCCGGACTTTAGCAACTCGATACCGCGTGTCACTTTTCGATGGTGTTCACAAGCATTCTGCCCTTCTCCCTTCTTCGCACACTTCCCTCGTGCAGGATGGGGCCTTGGCTGTAGGTTCCATTGTTCTCTTGAAGAGATGCTCATGCACGTATTCGCATCAAACAATGTACGTTTACTACATAACGCCTCCCACCTTCCTCCCCTATAATTTCTTTTCCCTTATATCCCTCTATTTCCTTTATTATTTCTAAATTTCTACATTGCCACTTCATTGATACATTGCTCGTTCTTGTAGGTCACTCTCTATTCTTGAGCTTGAAGTAGTCCAGCGCGTTGCCCCATTGGTTGGTGACCCATGCCCTCTTACTCTCTCTACTAAAAAAATGGTCCAAGCCACGTCATCCTCATCTTCTGCCTCTCCCTTTTCATCACCACCGTCCCTTGACATTCACTCATTGTCCTCCCAAGACCCCGCCACAGCATCTTCGAAAACTCTCCCTTTTAAAGCACTCTCCCCTACAAGAAAAACTTGGTCCATCCAAGGCCGCGTCCTTTCAAAAACACCCCTTTGGCATTTTACCAATGCACATGGCTCTGGAAAGTCACTAGGCTTTGACCTTGTCGACCATGAAAACGAGCAAATCCACGTGTATGCCTTCAATGAATTGGCTGAATCCCTTCATGCTCTCATTCAAGTTGGCCAAATCTACAATGTTGCAAATGGCACCATAAAGGTCCCCAACCCTTCCTATAACCATCTAAGACGCCCATTTGAAATTCTCCTCTTCTCTTCATCAACAATTTCTCAAGTCTTGAATGATGACCTCACAATTCCTTCCCACACCTTCCACTTTGTACCTATCAATTCCCTTAAACTCTCACCTGCTAACTCAATCGTTGATGTCATAGGTATTGTTAGCTCACTCTCTCCTGCCTCTATTTTCCGCAAACGCGATGGCTCTGAAACTCCAAGAAAGACAATTTCTCTTCCCGACATGTCCGGGAACAACATTGATGTGACCTTGTGGGGAGAACACTGCCATGCTGAAGGGCGTGAACTCTCTGAACTTCGCATGGCTCGTGCAGTTACAGTCCTTGCAATTAGAGGTGGCAGGGTCGTCAATTTCAACGGCCAAACTATCAGCACAATCCCTACGACCTCCCTGGTTATAGATCCAAAGATTGCTGAAACGGTGGAACTTAAGCAATGGTTCGAGAAAGAAGGCATTCAATCTTCGTCGCCCTCGCTTAGCCGCAAATACTCAAGCACCAGCAAGAAGCCACTTAATACAAAAACAATTTCTGACATCCTCTCAATTCCACCTGGAGAAAATGTCCCATGGATGTCGCTCCGTGCTACTGCTACCTCGATTGACTTGCATGATTTCTACTTCCTTGCATGCCCACTTACCATTGATGGTATGCAATGCATGAAAAAGGATATACAACAAGATGATGCCACGTGGCGTTGCTCAAAGTGTGAAGGGTCATTCACCAAGTGTGACTACCGCTACATTCTTCGCCTCCAGCTACACGATCACACTGGCCACCTCGAGAATGTTGTCGCTTTTGACGACGCCGCAAATGGCCTCCTAGGCATCTCTGCAGAGGACCTTTTCCTCCTCTCAACAGATCCTCAAGCTGTCCTTGACATATATAGCAAAATCAAAGGGCGACAATTCCTCTTCACACTATCTTTAAAGAGAGACACCTTCAACGGCATTGAACGACTGCGACCAATTGCTATGCACGCAGAAGATCTGCCTTTTGTTGACGCGTCAAAAATCCTCCTTCAACTCTTGCAACCACCAACTTCCCCTGCAAACAAATCCTGTCGCCGCCTTTAGCCATACATTTCTTTCCTCTTCCCATTGTTCAACTTTCAATGCTTTTTTCCCTCACTTGCCATGCATCGTCGATTTTGCATGTTTGTTTTGTAATCGTTACTATATCTTTACAACCCCTTTCCCTTTCTAATAGTCCTCCTAAATGTATAGGTATCAACTCGTTTCTTCATTACATCTTGTTTATATGTTATTCCGCTATGTTGTAATGGACCTTCTTAATATATGAACATTTACACATGTCGTTTTCCCTTTCCTCCTTCATGCCTTCATCTTGTTTGCAAAACACACATTTTATAAATGCAAATTTCAACATGCTATGCTTAGTATGGAATATAATACAAAATTTGCTTCTTCTTCTTTGCAAAAAAATACAGTATATGCCTTTCATTTCCTTTGGCCAGCAAATGCAACATGTTATTGCTTTCAAAACACATATTCTTTGATTTCAAATATGCAACACTCATTTTTATGCAAACCATATTCAATACATTTCCACTTCAAAATTCACTCGCACCATTTCCATATGACTATTTCTATGATGAAATACATAACACAACAAAAATTCTCGCCAAAAATAATAAATAATAAAACATAAAAATATGAAATAGAGTGTTGCATCTTCATGCTTCCCTCTTCTTTCATTATACTTCATGCATTTGACATGTCTTTCCTTTTTTGCAACAGCTATGCCAACCACACCAGACAACAGTTTGCAAAGGGAACAACGTCGCCGCCACTACGCACTTAACAAAGAAAGAATTACTGCACGTCGTCGTCTCCTCTTTGCAACTCGTCGGGCCAACCTTCTCTCTCAATCCACCACACACCAAACTCCCATTCCTTCACAAAGTACCCTCCTTCCACTACATACCACCCAAACTTTTCCATTTACCCTTACAACTCCCCTCCCTAGCCAGCCGTTTCCATACCCTGCAATTCCTTTGCCTCTTGCCTATCCTTTCCATGTCCCGCACCATCTTCCTCCTTCTCCATTTGCGCAACAATTCCTCCCCATACAACTCCAACATGCACATCTTCGCTTCCGTGAAAAAATTGATGCACTTAGTCCCATCCAAGTTTGCTCAATTTGTTATGAAGCTTACCCATCCATGAAAACAAAAACAAATAACAGAAACATTTGTTGTACCCGTTGTGTTGGTGAACGAACAACCCACCGTTTTTCCTTCGCAAACAACATGGACCCAGGTATCCAACCCCATGTGCTCTATTTCCTGACTCAAGTTGAAGAGATGTTGATTGCTCGTGTAAACCCCATTATTCAAGTCACCCATGCACGTGGTGGCCAACTAAAATATTTCGGCCACACTATTAGCTTTCCTCAAGATATCACTAATATTGTGACCTCTCTTCCTCACATGCTATCAGAACTAGACATCCTTATTGTAAACAAAACTAGTTCTGACGAAAATTCGTACGACTTTTTTGTCAGTAGATCACGTGTTCATGCAACATTGCAATTCAAACTACAAAATGATCCGTATTACAAAGATGTCCAAACTAACCAAAATTCCCTGAATTCTTTGCCTATTGTGCCCACCAACATTTCCAACATGCTACGCCATGCCAACACATCTTCCATCCCACTCCAACAAGCCATTCTTGAAAATTGTGGTTCTAAACTTCCCCAACCATGGCCATCTGACCTCCACCCATCCTCCTTTTTTGCAAATATTCCAAACTCTCGTTCAGAAATAGATGATATAATTGCCTACATAGAATCCCCCAATCACTCGCCCATCCATTCACTTCAATGGCCCATCATTGACCTCTCCCCAATCAATGAATACAACAGAGAAGGCCTCTTTTCCATGGCCTTCCCCACCCTCTTCCCCACTGGCTCTGCAATGATTAATCAACCAAGAATTGCAAAAGTAGATATGCAAGAATACGCTTTGCATCTAATACGCTACCATGACAACCATTTTGCACAACATCCTCGCTTCCGCTACTACTTGTACAACCTCATCATGCGCCATCGCAGCCAAGCAACTGCCTCTGTCTTCATGAAAAGAGACCTTTCAAACACCCTTCCAACAACAATCACTGACCTTCGCCACCACCTTCAACAAATTCCCCCTTCTACCATCCCAGACCAGATTATGCGCTTCGGATCATCCTTGCGCGACAGTC
The DNA here is from genome assembly GCA_034641835.2 of Pinus albicaulis. Lineage (NCBI taxonomy): Eukaryota > Viridiplantae > Streptophyta > Pinopsida > Pinales > Pinaceae > Pinus > Pinus albicaulis. Next base: position 881,233,921 of record CM076581.1, on the reverse strand, counting down.
GCTCATTCTGGACTAGAGCTAGACATGAGCTTCACGACATGATCATTCAACAAGGTACCCCTACCATATTCTTCACACTCAATGCAACTGATACCAAGTGGCCTGACTTGCATAGAACCATGCCTTCCAACCCTCCATCCAATTCACATGAGCAAACTCGATGGAGAATCCAAAATGTTGTTGCAAACCCTCACCGTGCATCTCAATACATCCATTGCAGATTCACAATATTCCTTGAAGAAGTGCTACTTAAAGGACTCCTTGTAAAGGATTACTGGTGCAGGTATGCATACTATTCCTTCCATCTCTTACCTTTCATTAACTTCACTTCCACGCATCCATCTTATTTATTTTCCCCTTCTTTTTTTTAAGGTATGAATGGCAACATCGCGGCTCCGCACATATCCATGGTTTCTTATGGCTTCCAAATTCACCTACTATGGACACTTTGGATTGGACCAATGCTTCTGTTGTTCGTGTAGCTAAATATTTCTTCGATGCATACATCACTGCTTGGAACCCTCGTCCCATTCAAAACCAGGCTGTTGGGATAAATTATTCATCTTTGCAATACCCATGCCTCCTCCAGACACATGAAATTCTTACAGCCAATCAGTTCCAAGACTATGAGCAGCTTGTCAATTCTGTTCAAAGACACAAAACTTGCCACTCTAGTACATGTTTGCGCAAAAGATATAACAAAACAAGTTGCCGCTATGGAGCCCCATGGGAAGTTCGCGACGCATCATCTCTTCACATTGATAATACTGGCCGTAAATTGTACACCCCTGCTAGAAATGATGACAAGCTAAATGTGCACAACGCTCATCTTCTTGCAATTTGGAGGGAAAACATGGACTTCCAACCAATTCTATCACGCCATGCTGTGTTGAACTACATTTCAAAGTATGCAGCAAAAGCAGAGGCAAATTCTGAAAGCTGCTACCAAATGCTTTCCTGTCTCTCCCAATGTTCCCCACCCGATGCTCCTACTATTACTGTCGTCCACAAAGTTCTGACCGAAATTGTTGGTGACCGAGACATTGGTGCACAGGAAACATGCCACATGCTGCAAAAACTCCCACTAGTAAAGTGCAGTCGTTCTTTTGTATCCCTCAATGTGAAAAAACAAATATTCAAACATGTTTCACAACAATTGGATGGTGATCCTCCATCGACACCTTTCATCGTCTCATACATGCATAGACCACCAGCACTCGAGGATTTGCCTCTTATTGAAGTTGCACGCTCTTGGACCTTCTCCTCCCGCCACAAAAAAACACCTTGGAAACAGATCTTCCCTCCTATGGTTGTACATGTCCTTCCTCGTTTCACCTCCATCCCATTGAAAGACTCATCATCCTATGTGGACTTTTGTTGGAGTGAACTCCTTCCATACTGCCCTTTCCGTACCCTCCCTGACGACATCGGCACATTTGACGTGGCCATTGTGGCACATTGGGAACAAACTAGACATACATATCAAGCTTGGCATGTCCACCGCACCCCAATCGACCCTACCGATGCCGACTCTTGCTATTCATCTCCTGATGCCCCTCCCCATGCCCCCACGCTCGACATGCCTGAATGGAAATTTCTCTCTCAACTCCACCCAAGCAACAACATCCTCCTCGATGAACTTGAAATGCTTGGCCATCGTGACTTTGATGCAAATTATAATTGGGCCAACTCCATTATCCCTTCACAATTACAATAAACAGCCATTCGCTTCATCAACTTCAACCGCTCCTCCACAACAATCCACCAAACCCAAACTCCATTCCCACATTCGCTTTCCTCCTTGTCCCCAAGCCAAACTATTGCATTCAATATCATTTTTTCCCACTTCCACACACACGCTACAGGATCAATTTTAAAAATGATAATCCAAGGCACTGCTGGTACTGGAAAGTCATTCCTAATTGAATGCCCAAAAAGTTCCTTCCTTGAAAACTCCACCAATGGATCAAGCCCCCTCCTCTTGCTTTCTCCGACCGGTGTTGCAGCATTCCACATCAATGCATTGACAATCCAATCTGCTCTTCGCATCCCTATATCCTATATGCAACCTTTAGAGGGTCAAGCCCTCCTAAACCTTCAATAACAACTTCGAGATGTGAAATAAATTCTAATTGATGAAATGAGCTTCATTGGTCCTAAATTGCTTTCTCAAATTGATGATCGCTTGCGGGAGGCATTCCCATCAAATAAAAGCAGCCCTTTTGGTGGACGCTCTATAATTCTCGTGGGGGACCTTGCCCAACTTCCACCTGTCAAAGACACACCAATGTATGTAGGCACTTCTCGTGGCACTGCACTATGGCAAAGCTTTGATACCGTGGTTACACTTTCAACAGTTTTTCGGCAACAAGGAACTAGCCCTGCTCAGATTTCCTTCCGCGAACTCCTCTTCAACCTTCGCAATGCAACACCCACTATTGATGATTGGAAGCTTCTTATGACACGCTAAAAAACAAACCTTCCTGAAGCCGAGGTCCAGTGATTCTCAAGTTCAATGCATCTATACGCCACAAATGAGGTTGTTGACATGCACAATAAAACCATGTTGAAAACACTCAACCAACCAATCGCACGTTGCTACGCTACCCAAAGGAAGGAATTTAGAGGCAACAACGTGGAAGATGAACAACTAGCTGAAAAAATTCTCCTTTGCATTGGACAACGAGTTATTATAACAAGCAACTTGTGGATTGAGGCTGGCCTTGTCAATGGTGCCCTCGGCACCGTCCGCGCGCTCGTATATGCACCAACAACTAAGCCGCCCAAACTGCCATTATTTTTCGTAGTCGACTTTCTTCACTACAAAGGTCCACCATGGGATCCTTCAAATCCTAAATTTGTGCCGATACCCCCCATAACAAGGGGCTCACGCACACAAATTCCGCTTCGCATGGCATGGGCTTTAACAATCCACAAATCACAAGGCATGACACTAGATAAGGCAACAATCGACATCGAAAACATTGATCGACAGGGTCTCACTTTCACAGCAGTATCAAGAGTCGGTCATTAAATGACCTGTGCATCTCCCCTGCTTTATGCTTCTCTCACTATTCCTGGATGAAGGAGAACCCTTTCGTCATACGCAGAAAAAAAGAAGAAGCTCTGCTCACCTCAAAATCTATTGCTCAAGCTCCTTCAAACCCCTCTACTATTGGTACCTTACCATCCCACTAGCTATTTACTATTCTTCTTTCCCATTTCACTATATCTTCTATACATCAGTCACTAACATGCTTTCAATTTTTGTGCTGGAACATAATGGATCGTAAATATATCTCACAGCTCCAACAATTTTGCAAAGAAATCAATGAACAAGAAGCTGCGCTTCTCAATGTACAGGAGCGATTCCTACGTCCACCTAGGCTGCCTCTTTACTGCTTGCGCCCCACAATACAACTACTGCAACGGATAAGAAATTGGATGAATCTGCTCATCCATATTCATGAAAGGGATGCACACAGAGAACTCCGAGCATACTATCTTGACCGTGTACCTTCTCTGGACGTGAAATGGTGTTGTCGTTGTCGAGCAACACCTTGTCTATACGACTAGTATTTCCTCTACTGCAAAACCATCTAACCACTATGCTACACATGATGCAATTTTGTCAATACATCTTATTTTGTCTTTGAAAAATATACAACACATCTTACTTTCCAAACTCTTCCTACTCAGAAATTTCTGTATATACAAAAAAAAAAGTTTGAAGGTTCCTATGGGTTCTCTTGATTAAATTTTTTGTTATAGCCATGGGATCTAGTGCTATTATGGGTTATCGTTGAGTTTAGTTCCTTCATAGTGAGAAACCTGTCAAGTTTCAGTGTATAAAAAATTCATTGCACAAAGAATTGTGATCAGTACTCATGAGTTTGATGCCAGATGACAACTATCAATCAGTAGTTCTATGTTTAGTGCTCAGCACTTTTCAATCAGTATTCATAGTTATGTTGTAGCATGGGTTATGTTATATAAAGTTGTTATTGGTACTTGTTGATTTTAAATTTTTTCTGCGTAAACAATTGTCTATGGGCAATCAAAAGTTCAATATGCAGACAAGTGTGGATCATAGTGCAAAGAGCTGTGTGAATGGATTGTTTTCTTTTTAGAAATTTCCATTTAGCATTCATTGGTTTGATTTCTGTGTATTATGTAATCAATTCAATTTTACACCTAACTTGAGCCCTAATTTTGCTATGGGTTATGGGTTATAATGGATTCCCATTGTGATGCTTAGTGGAAGGCAATTACACATACGAGCTCAATTCTTGCTATCTTGGGATTCTCACTGTGATGCTTAGTGGAAGGCAATTGCACATAGGAGCTCAATTATTGCTGTCTTGGGCTGCTGTAAATTGATTCCAGTGGTTCATAATAAATGTCAACGATATATTTTACATGGCTTCATGCATTGCATTCGGTTCTTGTAAATAGTAAATTACTAAAGTATTAGTGGATGACGATGTGCAATTGGAAACAATTAGTCAAGACTTATGAGTTAGTTTACATAGGAACCAAGTACAGGTATAGTTTCTCCTGGATTTTAGTCTGATGTTTAGTGGAAGGTGATATTAAGTCAGTTGAGATAAGTTCAATCCCTGAGCTATGTCAGTCAGTAGTTTTGAGTTTGAGTTCATTGGAAATTGCACATATATCATAATGCTTTCAGGGGATGGCTTAATGGAGTCATATTCAGCACAACACCTTAATGATGAGCTCAGTTCCTGTACGGTTAGAACAATGGTGCACATAAACATGGGCTGTAATTTTGCCTGGCTATCTGATGGTTTTTAGTTTGATGTTCAATGGAAGGAAAATAATCAGCGTTACGAGTTCTTATGTCAGTATGATGCTTAGTCAATGGCAAATATTTATATGCTATCATGAGTTTATTTCATATAGAAGGGTGATGTTAATTTAACACATATCATGGGTTTTAATGCCTATAGGGTGTTTCTGAGTCTCAGCAAAATTAGATTGTTGCTTCGCGTGGAAGGTAATTATTGATCATGTCAGGAATTGGATTTTTTGGCAACTAGTAATTAGTAGCGATGAATTCAAATTTTTGTGGAGTTGAGTTCGCTGCTATATATTATAACGGAGGTGTATTGATTGTGAATCCTGGTAATGAGTTCAATATGTGGATGGCAAATATATATTTTGTTGGTAGGAGTTCTATTCTATTAACAAAAATTCACTCTGTTACACTAATGGTAAATGCAAGATAGTCTACTCTCCTTCCAACTGCCCATATTAACTGTGTAAAGAGGCCTATCCTGAATAGAGAATTGCTTGAAAGAAATCAATTCAAAAAGACTAAATGAAATTTGAAAACCTGTCCATAGGAAATCAGGTGGGGAAAAACTTGAGAAAGTGACTGACTAACATATACATATTGTGATAATGGTTGGTTTTGCCAAAATGCAACCAAAACTGCTTGAATATTGAATCTAGCAGACTCATTGAAGCTGATAAAAGAAAAAAATTGTAAGACACGGATAACATCCTTCCTATCAGCAATTCTTTATTGCAAAATAAAACTGCAAATCAGGTACTATTAATTACACATGAGTGTTAGCAACATCCAGCATCATATATATCAGCCTATCATGTTCATATTCACATCACATTTCTAAAACATCTTTTTTTAAGATCAAGCAGAGAAACTTTACCACCGTTTTGGAACCCCATGAAATGCATTTTTAAACAATGTGATTAACAAAAACAAAAAACATAACAATTGATAACTAATCAGCATTTCTGTTAGTGTTAATAAAGACACAGAGAATACACCTATGTTTCACGTAGTCCTCAAACAAAATATGAACATGCATACACCAATATTTTTTCCTACTTCTTCCCTGACTGACCAGCACACCCATGGTCCTCTACAAACCTGTCAACATGAAATATCTCACAATGCCCCACCTTTGGTGCAGCAAGGTTGTCAAGAGAAGGAACAATTTCTGCACCAGTACACCGACCTATACACTCTAGAAGCTTCTTCTTCACATTCAGTACCAACGATATTTCCTTGGTCAGTAGGTATTCTTGTGCATGATGAGAAACAGTTTTCTCTACCAGCAACACGTTAGGACAATGTGCTTCTATCCTTGCCACAGTCATCTTCAGATGATCCATCTCCTGCATGACAAACTAATAAGGGATCAAAAGGTTTGATGCTTACATGCTCACAAACACACTCAACTGAAAGATGAAGTAACAGCATGGCCAATATTAATATTACCTGATGCAACAGAGTCTCAAAAGATGACAGCTGATTTGAGACACGTTGATATTCAAGTGCCCCTCCCAAGAGAAGCATCCTTGGATTTTTTGTGCCTTTGTGTCATACGCTTATGTTTTACGTTCTTTGAGCAGACAATTCCCTTAAAACCTTGCTGTGAACAATATCGTTCTTTGTTAATGCATATGCTCATTAATCAATACCAGCAGCAGCAGCACACAATGTATCTATGTAGTAAACAAAATATAAGACATCGAAAACAAGACAGAGATTCCAACTAAAGCACATCAACAACATATGAGATACCTGAGGCCACTTGTTACAATACAAACAATTGAGAGGAAACATTACCTGTCACTTCGAAGCCCTGAAGCTATGCACTTGACCTTAACATAACCCTCGAGATCCGTTCCTCCTCCTTTGCTTGTGTCTGGCTTTACAAAAGTCGTTGCTTGCCATGACACTGAACTCACTATTTCAAGCCAACTTTCATTATAATTCTCCTCACCCATAGATACATCTGCTCCCTTTAGTATATGTACTACAAGAGCTCTGAAATGTCCATCCAAAATTGTTCTCATACCTTCTCTATGATCTTCACTTGACCTTTCCTTGCTTTTAAATTCATTGCTGCTAAAACTTCCTGATCAGTGTGCCAAACCCCAACTCCCATCTTCATCATCGTCATCTTCATCAATCATGCTAGTCTCTATTTCATCCTCAACATCTTCAGGCTCAGGTGATACCCAAATAGCACCATTATTCTCAAATTCAAAAGGTTGCTCTCGCTCTGAGTTTCGGCTTTCAAACATGACTGAATCATCATTGCAGTCATTAAAATTTTCTGTATCCTCTGTCTCTTCTGCTGACCTTTCTGATCTACATGACATTTGCTGCTCCACAAGTATATCATTTTGAAAGCTTGGACTCTTGCTCAGAACATCTTCAGAAATGTTTTCCACACTGCTCAAACCATGTAGCTCAACAGCCTGATTCATGGAATTTTGAGAGTTCGAATCATTGACACAAATATTTTGTAAAATGTATCTAGAATGTAGATCTACGCTGGCATGTTCTCCAAAGTATTCTTGCAAGTGTCGCAAAAGCCCTTCTTCAGCATCCTCTAAGTCTTTACCATATTCATCCCCTTCATCGTCACTCCTACATAATGTGAACAACTGAAGTGAGTCTATGCATCAACATTCAGATACACAGGTAACTAATTTCTGCGTTCTATCTAATGGACATTCTCAAGGTCATTTGAACAAATAAGCACAACGAAAAACATGTCTGTCATGGACAGAGTAATTTATCTACTGAGTCAAATGTGAAATTGGCATCCCATATGCACCAAATGCCAATATGCATCTAACAAAAACAAGTATCAAGCATATCAGAATCACTGACTTCATTAAAACATTTAATTCCCTTTCATCAACAACTACTACTGCTAGAATCATTGCTTTCCATTTAAAATATTACATCAGAGGTTTGTACAATGTTCTTATGCTCAATGACATCTGAACAACTAGAAACTGTCAAAAATACAACAATAAACAGGACAACCACAGATTACAAATACAGCTGCATGCACAACTTATACATGCCAATTGAATGACTCCCAAAGTCTGCCACCAAATTGAATGTTTAAAACCTAAAAGTTTAATACACCAAGTCCCAAAATGCTTTCAACATTATATTTTGACAGTGACTAATACCAACAACGATTTCCTCTGTCTCTAATCCCACTGTAGTTCCTTCTATTTCTCCCCATCTGATAAATGCAGACTCGTCCAATCCACCAACAGGTGTCTCTCCATGTTTGATGATTGTGTTAAGATAACAAAACATTGCGTTGAATTGGATCTGCCATATCTATGCTAAGGAGATTTCTTTCCTTTCCTCGTCGTTTATTTATTTTCTTTCATTTACATTTGGATTGAGCACATTTGCATTTATAATCTGCTCATGTTTTGTTCGAACAGTTCATTTTTTTCCCTATAATTTTCTTTCAAATCATTTTCCGTTTTAATATTGCTGTGGGTTAAACAAATGCACAGATATCTCATTAACAGTTAACTCCTTCACCAGATCCATTTCAAAACTGACATATAATCTAATTCAACTCCCCTCTCACAGATCTGTATACTTATGACACATACTGCCCCCACAAAAAGATTTCGTCTGACGGTGAAACCGAAGATACACCATTCCTCTCCTTTCGGCGTTCCTTTGCACCACAGGTGCAATTGCTAGTTTTAATATTAATTACTAATTTTTACAGACATCTATTTTTAAGTCACTCGGAGTTGGCATCACTGACATGAATAGTCCGTTGTACAACTGAACTTTATCCGAATTAGACTGTTTGCACCAAATAGATGATTGTCAGCTTGTCCCATGCTACTGCAACGTGGTACTGACCATTCTGGAGTTGCCACGTAACACATGGCTTGAAATTATCTCCTTCAGCTGACGTAGATCGACCTAAACTGACTTCTCCTGCCCACATAATGGGGCATAGCAAGGCAATGTAAAGCCCAGGGTCAAATCTCCTAGTTGTTGTTTTTAAGGAGGACTCTATCTAATTGGGAAACTGAAATTGCAATACTCTTTAAACTCGTAATTGGCATATTTCGAAAAAAATTATGATATTTGAATCAACTGAAATGGCAATTAAAGAAGAATTTTAAATGTTATCATATTTGAATTTTTTAATAATTTGATTATATAAAAATAGTTGAAATTGCAAGTTTTGCTATTAAATTTTTAAATTTAATTTCGTAAAAAGAAAAAGCCTTCCATGACCAGTCTAAACTCTCGCAGCAACTTATTTATAAATTCAAAAAAGCTTAACCTAAAAAATAATAACACCCTAAATGTTCCAAACCCTAGTATGTTTTTTTAAACCAAATTCTAACCAAAATAGCTGTAAATAAAACTAATTAGTTGTTGCTGAAACTACAGAAAGAATGCTCTGATTACAATAACGTAAGTCTTTTAGGATCTTTGCAAAAGAAATGCTATTGTGGTTGAGATGGATTTCTCATGTCCAATAGTTGTTAAGTTTTTTTTATAAGGTTAATAGGGGAAAATTGGGGCTTAGGTTTGATCCAGGGAATTATAAACATCTAATTATCGATGAATCATCATGCATCCATTAAACTCCTCGTGCAAAATATTTTATATTTGGCGGATTGGTGCGGCATATGTATAATAATATGCTTTTCCTGTTCAATCCGAATCGAGAACAGTATTCCATGGTTCTAAAAGTTGCATCATAATAACTTATTGATTCGTGCAATGCAACTCACTGAATGCCCATGAAAACAAGGCGTGGGAAAATGGGAAGAAGACGCTGCGCTTAGATTTCAACGACTCATAATGAATCTGTCAATTTGTTCACATGTTCATGCAGAACTCCTGATCATTCTAATATCTCTGTTATACCGTTTATTGATTCTAATACTTGCTTTATTCTTTCAAACAACATTAATTTTTCTGTGATGGTCTCCAAGGAAATTGAAGTGACTTTTACGGTACACTCAGCATTCTAAGTTTTTGTTTAATTAAGCGTGGAATCAGGGAGCCACGATGTTCCTTCAGCTGAGAATTCTAGTTGGTTGGGTTGGAATAGTCTTTGTGTCTCTTTAAAGTATCTAATTTCAAATCTCATTAAAGTAAAGATATTCCACACTGGACAACATTATAGATTTCTTTTCATTGCAAAAGTAACCATCAATTGACAAAACTTTTGACAGAAATTGTGGTTTTATCATGAAATCCAATGCTACTTTCACACACAGTTTAGATTCCAAAGCACTTTGCTCCATATGGATTTAGATTCGATGAGAAATTGGGTATTAATGTTGAGATTGCAATATATTTAACTTTTAATGTAAATCGGTCAGATGAAAAGAGATTCCCCCGTGCAGTGAAAAGGTGTCCTTTATAATGATAGAAGTGGCATGGCCAGTAATTGCACGTGGTTTAATGTTGTATTATTATGTTGTGGTTTGAATTTTTTTGGAAATTTTAACTTAATTAATATTTATGAATTTATATTTTCCATATATATAAATGAAAAATATATTTAAAAACATAAATATTTTATTTTATTTTTATTCTCTTATTTTTTATAATTTAAAAACTCTGTTATATTTTAATAAACAATTTGAAAATTATAATTTAAAAATTCTTTTATAATTTAATAAATCATTTTTAAAAATTTTAAAATACAAAAAATTTGATATATTCTCTTTTCAATTAAACTCTCAATTTTCATAAATTAATAAAATTAATCAAACTTGGGTGACAATATATTTATCCTCCTGCCAATCACTCAATATATAATTAAACGTTCAACTTTAATAAATAAAAGATCGGTAAAGTTGTAACTAAAAAATAAAATTTGGTAACCTAAAATAACCTAACTATTTCTGCAATCCTTCCTTTCTTTAACGCTTCCTAAAATAGTGCTAATAACATAAAAGATTAAAAGGACAAACGAGTTCAACCCTACCGAAATTAATATCCTTTGAAATGTTATTCACTTCATTAATTGAAATTAGGTGAAACTAGATGCAGGCAGCATGCAGGAGGCAAATAGCAGTAAACCTTTAATATGAATTGAATTAAATATAAAATATCATTAATTTTTAAATGATATTTTTATTCAATATTGGAGTTAGTTATTGTACTTGAAATTTAATTAAAAATTTATTTATTTTTTAATTGATGATTTTTAAATGTGTAGGTATGCTCTAATTTAATTTGTGGTTGATGATTTTTGAATTTATAGATAGGTTCAGATTCACAAGTGATATAGAAAAATAATTTAAAGGTGTATAAATGTTTATAAATATGTTTTATAGATTATATATTTCAAATTTAACATTTTAATAATTTTTTCGTGATAAGGATCTTGAGGGTAGTGTCCCCCTTTTTTATTGGTTCATTTTGGAGTCTATTGTTTAGTGATGACATTATTTATTTGGTTTATCTGTGATGCCCACGACAATTCATCTAGGATGCAAGAGGAGCTCGGGCAATAGTTAGTATGGAAAAAGTATGGCTTGGATTTTTTCTTAGGGTTTAACTAGACCCTATTTTAAAGCATGAGAGAAATAAGAACATTGAAAACTCAAGTGTTGTGCTAAGAGGTTGACTTTGATAAATACTTTAATTCTTTTTGCTCTTCATTGGTAGATAGAGTAATTGCTTGGTCTAGTAATGAAAGATAAATAAGTGAAAAGGTATAACATGTTTGTTTCACTAGAGGACATTAAAAATATGGTTTCTCTATGGATAGACTTGACCTAAGTCTGGCACATGTAGAAGGGAATTTTTGTGGGACTAATACTGTTACACCACTAGATCTTATTCCTATTTTTCTTTCTGACTCTTAATATTTGTTAAATCTCCTAACATATTTAGACTTTTACTATATTTTGTAATCTCTATTCAGAATGTATAGTTTTTTTTTTAAATCCGTATCTTTCAAAAATAAAAATTGGAATATTTTCTTGAGCAATAGAAATCCCTATATATTTTTCAAGATATTTGGTCACATTTCAATAAATTTGAGAAAAAAACAAAAATCTAATATTACACTTTTAAGAAAGAAAAAAATATTAAAACTCCATGAATAAAAATTCAATAAATCATATGTTATTTTTATTTAATAATATATATAATAATTTCGTAATAATATTAAATAAATATAAATATATATAAATAATGATAAATATATAATTTAAAATATTAAAAATTGTATACACAATAAAAATATATCTAACATTTTTTTATTTTATTCTTAACTAAATAATTAAGATTTATGTATAATCCTGATGGGCATACCAGTGGGTTGAAATAATCCTACCAAGTCATTGGCCCTTTGTATCATGACCCACGGGTTCAATTCTTCCGGGCTCCCTTTCAGTAGGATCCCATAATTGGGTCTACACCGCGTGCGGGCATTCAAATGGAGTCTTGGAAAGAGAAAAGGAAAAAGTTATGATTTTTTATCTAAAAAAGCAGTTAAATGGCTTAGAATCTGGCAAAGATTTATCATAATCTTGTTTACAGTTGTTAAACTTTAGTATTTTGAGTGCGGTGAGAGTTTTTGATAGTATTGAATCCATTTTCACTATTAAAAATGGATTCCAAACACTCCAACTATCTGATTTTTTGAATTTTATTTTACCTGATTCAAACAAAAAAAACTATCATCTGAACTATTCCATTCCACATGCTAAGTAGACAACTTCTAAATATAGTAATATGAATGTCGGTTTCTCCACCAAATTATTGACCTGACCTGCGAGAATTGACCAATGGCTGGTCTCTTGGACGATGTATGATGCACTATTATATATTTTCGTCTGCATTCTGTCCTCTGAAATATCTTCTCCATGGATTCGGACTGAATATTTTCAGCGTCCTCGTTACTTTTGCCAATTCTTCATGGGAACTCAGATGCTCAATTATTGTATTGTACAATTGAGGGGAGGTCGGACAAACATGTTGCTTTCTCCGCCAAACTATTGACCTGACCTGCGAGAATTGACGTGACCGGAGAGGTCCGACCTGAGAGATGATATCTACATGTCTAAAACATGTGCTGCAAAAACCTGACCTTGCCCTGTTGCTAATGGGCTGCCAACACTAATATTCGTGTCGTTCTCCAGCCAAGGGTGTCATCTAAAGGGGGAAACGATGCAATGGATGGAAACTTGGTGAGTAACTCTTTTATTAAGTCCGAAACATGGGGTTACGACATACAACAAATCTCCATTATTATGTGAATTATCGTAACAAAAAACCCAATTATTATGATAATAAACATAATAATGCGGGACTTAAAAAAAAACCCCGAATGTTATTTATTTGGTTTAATTTAATTTTTACAGAATGTTAATGTTCAACTTAGATTCATATGGTTTTCAAATAAATTCATTCAAGATGAGAAGATATTGGATTTAACTTATTAAATGTTTAGAAAATAATAGTAATGTTTTGAATGATCTAGATTAATGATGTGTTAGGTCTCTTTTATAACCATATGTGGAATTAAACTTACGTGAATATAAGTTTGAAAATTTTCAGATGTCATATGATAAATATCTTTTCATTAAGTATTTTATATTTGGATCTAAGAAATTTTTTAATAAAATTTATTTGAATGTTTTACATGTCAAATGTTATATAACTTAATCTTAAGTGAAATTTATCTAGATCTAAGATGAAACTTATAATGTATTATCAATTATATCTAGATACAAAAAGATTGCTATTTGATTTGAATCTAAATATCTCCCGCTATGCAATATGGCATTTATTCAAATCATCTACATATCCAAATACCCAAATATCAATACCTTTTGTGATGCATTTGGATGTCTTAGTATCTCACTCTACATTAGGTCTACATGACACTATATATTGACATAAAAGTTAAGGTCATGAGTTTTTTAATGCAAATTTGATATACTACAAGGATCAAAATAATACTAAGTATACTCAATTATACCATATCCTATATATACCACATCCTATCTCACACAAGGAATATGTTATATCAGTAGATATTATAAGCCTTTTGTTTTCATTTTTTCAAACTAAAGAGATATAAACCAAGACTATTGCGTAAGAAAAAAATGATAGGCCACCTGTCATATCAACACCAAAATTTTCCTCTAAATTTTTAATGTTGTATCTTATTTCTTTGGAGACTAAATTGGGCCAACCACAAATTTTAAAATATCAGTCATGGAAACAAACTGATTTTTAATAGTTGTAATTTTGGTTGTTAGCAAATTAAATTAGTTGGACTTTGTATTTTGAAATATTTTTTCACAAGTGTAATGACTATATTTTTTTGTTTAATTTTTTATAAATTTATAGATAGGAGAAATAATTTTGAGAGGAGTACAAAAAAGAAAAATAATAAAAGAGATAAGTGGACAAATGAGATAGAAGGAATATGCTTGTGGAAAAATAAATGAAAATCGATGTTCAACATCGTAAACCAAACACAATCATGTGTGTAATAAAATTTGATTTGTTATACAATGAGAAATTCATTTAATACAAAAAAAAAAATACTTGTATCAATTTTACTGATAAAAAAAAAATAATCATGTTCTTTTCTAGCTGATTCATATTAACTATTATACCATATGTGTTGAAAAATCAAGCTTGTTTTAATATATGAAAATGAATCATTTCAATGTAGGATGCATTGGAATTTGTGTTGTAAGATGTGTATTATTATTAGTTAGAATAATAAATTTTGAAGGCCAATTTTTATTACAGAATTTTATTTCCAAAACATATAATTACTCATATTACATTCCTACAATTTGTTCAGTTCCACAACAACCTCAACAAGAAGCCAATACTGTTGCGAAAACATCTGGTGAGGGAGGAAAAGACCAGAAAAAAAGGAGCCAAACACAAGGCACCCCAAAACACTCTTGCTCCTCCTAAACTGCCAAAGCATACTCCTCAAGGCCCTTTGTGTGATGTTGTTGGGCATTTCACTAATAATTTTCTTAAGCTCCCTCATATCAAAAATGGGGTCTTTGATACCTTTCACGAGTTAGATGTCGCTCGTAGTGCTTCCACATATACTCCACATGTGGGTCCTGGTCCCAATGATTCGCCAGGACAGGAGGTTTCTCAATGAACCATTATAATTCCTCTTCTTGATGTTCAGATGACAGATACTTCCACCCTTATTCTATACATGTTATCATCCATAGGATTGATGTATTAGTACTCTCTTGGAGTTTTCTATTGTGATAACAATGGGCCTTCTTCGGAGAACACTTTGGTCTCAATATCGGTAGATGTCTCATCTACTAGTCATATGTCTCCCCTTTTGACAATGCGTATGTGAACCTTGTCTCTCATGAAGATGATTTAGATAGTTCGCCCTCATATGGTCCTTATTCCTCTAGTCCCCCCATCTTTCATTCTTATGTAGGTATCATCGAAGTCATGAGCACCCCTGATTAACCTTGGAATGATATGCACCATTTTGTGTACTTCCTTCTGCAGCAAACCCATCATCGATATGTTGTGGAATCCCAAGACTTCACCCATGGTGAGCTCAACTGGTTTAATAATCCCATACTAGGAACACATGAATTTGAACCACATACACCTTATGCCCATTAAATTTCCACTCAATGTTTGTGTAAGGGGACATCTATTTTCGAGAGTCCAAGAGAATTAATTCTCCCCAACCCTCTTAGTGCATACGGTAGTGTCAACTCTAGTACTAGTATTCTTCCCCACTTTGAAGAACCTATTGAGTCTCATATCACTTCATATCATGCTAGGGATGATCCACTTAATCATTCCTACATATTACATCAACGACCCACTCTATTAGATATTATTGTTGTTGGAACACCGTGTTGTCTAGGTGAGCATCAATTTATTATCTCTGAAGCCACTCTTTGGAATAGTGACACCATGTATGCGAAAACATAAATTTAGTCAATTTAATTCATATATGCAGTTCCAAATGAGATTGGTAATCCACCATTTCCTTTCTCTTACGGAATCCTCTATACATTATTCCCAAAAGAAGACATCCATAACATAAACAAATGGTTAACCACATCAAAAAAATGTGTTTAGATTTCACTATTCTAAATACATTTCAATTTCCATCATGCTACTTCCATCCATACAAAATGGGGGCATATATGCCCCTACATCCATTCATCATCCTCTAGAGGATCTTGTGCCAGTAGGGTAAGATGCTTGAATCACTTATTCGAGCACCTAGAACACAATGACTCTCCACAAACTCATCTAGCTAGGGGCATCATTCCCACCTTGGCATACCTGATAAGTCACATCCATCATCTTACACTAGGGGGTTACCCCATGTTGGGGGCATGATGGTCACCCATGCAAACCTTCTCATTTTTTCAACGTCAATCTTGGCCGATACTTCAAAGATCTAGGTATGGTCGACTATCCTTTCATTCTTTGGATAGTTTTTCCTACAAGCCTCTTCGGTGAGCCATATACACATTGTGTACCATAGATGCTTAATACCATAATTTCAAACATTCTACTATATGTGATGCCAATTTTCCCACCCAGTCCCCATGTTTGACTTCGTGGGCGGGGATGATCCTAGAAATTATCTAGTAGTTCATTCCTTTATTCATTTCTTACCTTGATTCTTCACTAGGAACCATCCTTTCGAGAATCATTAAGGCCATCCTTAAACAAGTAAAGACAACTACCTGAAACTCGCAGATCCAAATTCTGACGGTCGGTTTGTCCCCTATGATCTCCTCAAGAATTAGGGCCTTCTCCTCCTCTCCAAATTATCCAACAACTCTCTATGAAAATGAATTGGATTTGGGGGAAATAATCCCTTTTATAGGAAAAACACTATATTTTTTGTCACCCATTGCGACAAAACCATAGCTTGGTTTGACGAATTGTCAGCACCATCGGAAAGCTCCCACTAAGCTTTATAGTGGGCCTCTTTTTGTTTTTTGTAACTTGAAACTTCACCAAGAAGCCATTTTTCCATGAGGTCTCACTTTGTCTCTATTAAAATCGAATTTATTCACATGAGCGGCCTTTACTCTGGTACCACTATACCTTTGCATTTGTCGAATTAGGTGTCACTTTTTATCATTAGTAACCATCATTTACTCATACTTTTATGGTCCCCTCCAGGCCTCCCCTATGTGGTAGAATCATCGAGTCACCCTTGTTTAGAGCATCAAAGATGAGTCACCCTTGCATCCATGAAGCTTGTTGTGAGTCCCATTGAGTTAAGTTGCAATGTTCCATCTATCTTTGTGTCGCATTCATCCCATTTTTCTTATATTTTTCCTCCAGCTATACTTCCCTGTCTTTGAAAAACCTTCGTTTGAGTATTTAACCATACCCTTTGGAATCGAGTCAGTCTCTTCCAAGTCAACCATGGATATTATGCTCTAAAAAGAGAAGTCGTCGGTCCACCACTCATCTTGTTTTTTTCCATCACTATCCCTGGTTTTAGTCCATCAGTCAAATTACTATGATCCCTCATGCCTTTGCTGAGGATTCCTCATTTCCTCCACTCTAGCAGGCCCTCTTCTGTCGACTTCAACATTTTTATTCCAAGGGAGTGGTCTAGAGGGAGGTGTGTCTTGGTTCTAACCTTCACCATTCTTTGATGCCTCAGATCAAGAAAAGGGAATGCTCATTTCCCTTTTACTTGGTTGTTTCTCACTTGCTCGACCGCAACTCATTATCGCACGATAAAGAATTGTACACTTGATGTTTTAGTGATCGAGCAGATTATCCCAGCATTTCTCATGTCTGTGTGAGATGTTCCAGACCACATGAGTTGCTGGACCTTCAGGTAGCCCCTCACATATCTGGATGATAGCAAATTATGATCCAGCATCAGATGAAGTTCTATATATTTGTCTACTTTGACTTCAGCTGCTTGCAACACCCACAATATGCATATCTCCTTCAGATGGTCCATTCATATCTTCACATACCTTTCTTATTCATCGATGCTTCATTTATTGTGATCTCCCCTCACCATGTCAAATTGAGAGGCATTATGTCACATGTACTTAGATAAACAAATGTTATTGTATTCGACCTTGGATTTTGTTTTCAAGGAACATTATGTACATGGGACTCATTGTATTATTGTATCAATTTTTTTTGCATTGATGTCAGCATATCATATATCATGTACTTTGTAGCTCAATCCCACATTGATGGGAGTTATTGTTTTTTATGCAGGGACAACATCAGAACCACAAGAATACACTACCACACCTCAAATTTCACTGGAATTAATTGGAAGTTCCAAGAAAGTTGTATACAAAGTTAAAAGTTTCTAGAAAATATGGATCCAACTAAAATTGAAGAATTGGGACCACCAATGGCTGAAAGGACAGTTTGAGATAAAGTAAATTTTCGATTGAAACATATTTTTGAAGGTAATTCTATCATAGCACAAGCTCAGATGTTATGTTGATTTTTAAAGCGCAAATCTTTCAAAAATGTTGTGGAATTATTGGGCATTAAAAGTGAGAAAGAGGTTTTAGCAAATGAAATGGTATCAAAAATGTGACGTCGGCACTTGCCAAACTAGCGAAAAAGCGATCTCAAGTTGAAAAGAATGCTCGTAGAGAACTTTTAACAGGTGTAGTCATGAAAAAAATTTCATCAAGTAGGTTGATGTCAACAACGTCAAAATTGTTTAAAACATCAGGAAAAAGTTTATGGAGGCATACAAAATTTAGAATTCAATTATATGAGAATGATGAACTTGCATGTTGGGCTAATATATGCAGGCGTCCATATCATGATAGACTTCCTAATGGTGTGAGGGATAGGGCAAAAGAGTTTTGGGATTTGAATTCTCGTGAGTCGCCAAATGAAAAGGATTATGTGTGACGCTGTATATATAAGGGAGTTTATGAATATCATTCCAAACATATAACACAGGTCAATCAAGTAGAATTATTCCAGAACTTTATGGAGAGTAATACTGATGTGAATGGTATGTCAGGCCTATCGCTATTTGAGACACATGTTGTTGTCGATACCATGTAGAATTCCAATTATTTTATGAGAAATTTGTAAATTTTGGCACAAAATATTGGTCAAATGACCCCCCTCCTTCAAGTGATCGTGAATTTTTATTGAAGATATTATGTGCACGAGAGAATAATGAATTATTTTATAAAAAAGAACGTGTTGGTGGAAGAAAATTTGCAGAATGTTCTCATTTGGCACTCTACGATGAAAAGTATTCCATTGATCCTAATGATCCCAGACTGCCAAATCTCAGTATGAATTGGAAGCGATATGAAAATGTTACTTACACTCCTGTCGCAGATTCAAGCACAACATCTAAAAAGATTACTTTACTTGACGACGAGATTCCAGTGACATATTTTATGGGGAAGTTCAGGGTGCAAATATACAAATATATTAATCATTGTCATATAGCACGATGGCAGGATTTACAGTTCAAGTAATCACGTGATTTGTTCCCGAAAGGAACAATATTATCAGTGGTTGATTTCGCTGAGAATTACATGTCTAGTCCACAAAAGGAGATATAAAGTGAGTATTATCATTCAGACCAAGTATCTATATTTGTGCATATTTTTTATAGACATGCAGAGCTTGCTATCGATGGTTTTAATAGCAATTAAAATAATCGTGAGGTGATTAAGGAGTACCATTTCTACATCAGTGATGATCAAACACATGATACATGTTTTGTTCAACATTGTTTTAATGTTATTTATAATGAATTGTTGAAACAAACAGTCACTTTTAGAGAAAATTGGGTATGGTCAGATGGTTGTGTTGGTCAATTTAAATCAACAAGATCGTTCTTTTGGTTGTCTCATCTTCATAAGAGAACCAACATTCGACATACATGGAATTTCTTTGAGACAGGGCATGGAAAAGGAGAGCACGATGGTGCTAGGGCATGCGTAAAATGTGCACTTAGGAGGCATCAATTGAATCACTCAGCTTCCCGACTTGAAAAGTCTTTAGATGTTTTTAATTGGTGCAAAGAAATTTTAAGTCATGTATCGAACCCAAGGATGGTTGATGTGCATAGGTAGGCGTATAGATTTAACTAACAATATATTATACAAGTCTAGATATATATACGTGCATACATATATGTGTTTATTTTGTTATCAAAAAAATATTAGATATTGTTCAAAATTTGACTCATACATGTGTGTGTGTTTTTGTCAACCAGAGACTTTTGGAATATTGCAATGGGTGATGTTGATAGATCGTTGCCATTTAATTTCCTTGGAATCCCTCAAACAATAAGTTTACACTCAATTAGGAGTAAGAACATGAAAAATATACATTGCATTGAGAAACGAAAGTTCTCTTTCTTTTGTTCTACATGTATTGATCAAAGAGAGTCCATCGATGACTGTGAAAACCAAATTAAGAAATTTGTTAAACCATGGAAACACGAAGAATTGATACCATTGCCCCCATTTGGAAACGTGACTGACAAGGAAATGGGAAATGGAGTGGTTGTGATTGACACTGAGTATGATTGTGTTTCTGATATGGTTAGAGAAGGTGATGTCTTCGCTGTCGTTACAACAGAAAATAATCAAGAAAAAGTGCATTATTATTTATTATGATGCACTATGTCTAAATCCATGTTGCTGCAAGAGTATAATGATCCATCAAATTATACATACCCAATTAGTTCAATGGTGTTAATGGGACATTTCTTTGAAGTAAAGAAATGTAAAGATCATATTATTTTTCAAGATTACCAGCCAGAGGTTATTTATGTCCAATATAGTCACTTGGTCATAACAACTCGGTTGCAGTTGAAGCAAGTGAAGAGTAGGAAAAAACAATGACAATGGAGGTTATCGATAGATGATCATGATGCCATTCTGGAAAATTTTCCACTAGCACATTTCATATGAGTGGAACACATTGTTCAAGATGAACAATGAACTTTGATTCTAGGGTTAGAACATATAATTGCTAAAATACATTGGAATTTATATATTTTAAGACTATATTGTGGATTGCCTTCAAATAAATGGACATGTGGATGGTTAGATGTGTGTTGGTACGAACAATATATTATGATCTACTGGATTAGGGTGCTTTGCTAGAGAATTTTAAGTTATGGTGATTTAATGTGTCCATCATGTTTAGTCCTAGATGATCTTAACTCGCCCCTTTTTTTGCATGGATATGATGGTGATGAATGAATATTTAGTTAAATGTATATATATAATAATGGATTTAATGGTGATTTAATGTGTCCATCATGTTTACTCCTAGATGATCTTAGCTTGCCCCTTTTTTTTCATGGATATAATGGCGATGAATGAATATTTAGTTAAATGTATAAATATAATAATGCCCAAGGCACCCGTGTGATCACAACTTAGAAAAGCTGATACGGGTGCCCTCAAATGAAATGAACCGACCCGAACTTTTTTCATTGGGCGCCCTCCCAAGGCACGACGCCCTCCACCCGACCGAATGAAAGCATAAGGGAGAAAATGGCAAACGACCCACACGAACATGAACAAGGCACCCGTGCAGTCACAACTTAGCAAAGCTGATACGACCGCCCTCAAATGAAACGACCCGACTCAAACTCGTTTCATCGGGTGCCCTCCCAAGGCGCAACGCCCTCCGCCCGACCAAACGAACGCACAAGGGAGCAAATGACAAAAGACCCACATGAACATGCACAAGGCACCTGTGTGGTTACAACTTAGCAAATTTGATACGGGCGCCCTCAAACGAAACGACCCGACCCAAACTCATTTCATCAGGCGCCCTCCCAAGGCGCGATGCCCTTCGCCCAATCGAACGAACGCACAAGGGAGAAAATGGAAAATGACCAATACGAACATGCATAAGGCACCCGTGATATCACAACTTAGCAAACCTGATACGGGTGCCCTCAAACGAAACGACCCAACCCGAACTCGTTTCATCGGGCGCCCTCCCAAGGCGCGATGCCCTCCGCTCGAACGAACGAGTGCACAAGGGAGAAAACGGCAAACGAATTGCACAAACATGCACAAGGCACTCGTGCGGTCACAACTTAGAAAACCTGATATGGGCACCCTCTAAAATAATGAGCTAACCTAAACTCATTTCATTGGGCACCCTCCGAAGGCGCGATGCCCTTCACCCGAACAAACGAACGCAGAAGGAATAAAATGACAAACGACCTACAAGAACGTGCACAAGGAACCCGTGTGGTCATAATTTAGCAAACCTGATACAAGCGCCTTCAAATGAAACGACTCGACTTGAACTCATTTCATCGGGCGCCCTCCCAAGGCGCAATGCCCTCCGCCCGACCAAACGAACGCACAAAAGAGCAAACAGCAAACGACCCGCACAAACATGCATAAGGCACCTGTGCGATCACAACTTAGCAAAACTGATACGGGCGCCATCAAACTAAATGACCCAACTCGAACTCATTTCATTGGGCGCCCTCCCAAGGCGTGACGCCCTCTGCCCGACCGAACAAACACACAAGGGAGAAAATGGAAAATAGCCCGTATGAACATGCACAAGGCACTCGTGCGGTCACAACTTAGCAAACGTGATACGGGTGCCCTCAAACGACCCGACCCGACCTAAACTCATTTCATCGGGTGCCCTCCCAAGGCATGATGCACTCCTCCCAACCGAATGAACGCACAAGGGAGAAAACGGAAAATAGCCCACACGAATGTGCACAAGGCACCCGTGCGGTCACAACTTAGGAAACCTGATACAGCCGCCCTCTAACAAAATGACTTGACCCAAACTCATTTCATCGGGCTCCCTCCCAAGGCGCGATGCCCTCCGCCTGACTGAACGAACGCACAAGGGATAAAATGGAAAATGTCCCTCACGAACGTGAACAAGACACCCATGCAGTCACAAATTAGCAAACCTGATACGGGCGCCCTCAAACGAAACGACTCGACCCAAACTCGTTTCATCGGGCGCCCTCCTAAGGTGCGATGACCTCCGCCCGACCGAACGAGCGCATAAGGGAGAAAAGGGAAAATGGCCCACACGAACGTGCACAAGGCACCCGTGCGGTCACAACTTATCAAACCTGATACGGGCGCCCTCAAACGAAACGACCCAACCTGAACTCATTTCATCAGGCGCCCTCCCACGGCACGGTGCCCTCCTCCCACCCCTTGTAGCAATAAATCAAAATTTTTTTAGATGAAATTATTATTTCCAAAGGAAAACAACTCAACTCTCATCAATGTTTCAATATAGATGAAGAGATATGGTTTGGTAAATTTCAAATTTAAGGAGAAAATTTATTCAAACTAGCTTATAGCTCGCATATTGATAGCTTCAAAAAAGTATCCTACAAATGTCAAATGTCATATGTTTCTATGTTCATTTGACATGTTTCTATTTTACATTTTCTTGGAAAGTATTGTTCACAACATGGAATAGATCCTACAAAGGAATATTCAACATCTTGTAATCGAGATTTAGTTAAATTTCTCCAAAATTTTGTCTTTAATCGTTTACATATTGTACACATCCCCTTGTAATCTATATTTTGTTTTCTCAATATTTTGAAAGTTTCAACATGTTGTATGGAAAACATTCTTATACCTTATTTTGTTCAAGCCATTTCCCTTTACTTGGAAGTTGCTATTTTAATTTCTTTTGGAAACATTTCTATGACTCTTTTCAAGTATCATGAATTTTCTTATTCATAATTGTATTTCTAAATAGTATAATATATAAATATAACACATGAATAATGTATGTTATTAATTGTAATAATGGTTTCCTCATCAATTATCATGGAAGTATCAAATATAGTTTAAATATATTTTCTCTATTATTATTATAATCCAACCTCATGGGCATGGGTGCATTAAACTAGAAAGTGTTCTCTTCCATGTGTTGTACAACTTGTCATTTTCATCCTTAAAACTCTTTTTTTTTTTATATATAACCACACCATATAACCAAATTTTCATTAGTGGGTTGTTTTATGTTGATCATGGTCCTCCATATAACAATTTTAAGTTATGTGTAGGTTCTTTCACTTCCAATGGATTTCTCAAGTCTTGATTGTGACCTTAACAATTTTTTCCTTCATAATTACCATTTTTAAATGGGTTTTCAGCAAATATAAACAAAAACCAATTAAAAAGAATTTTGTTTATGATCCTTTTCAAGTGTCATGAATTTTTCTATGCAATATTTTATTTTAAAATAGTGTAACCTATGAATCTAACACCAAGCATACTACTACCCATAATAATGGATTTTCAAGATAATCATCAATCATCGTGTAAATCTGAAAATGTTTTACCCTTCTTTATTTCTGTTAATAATGTCAAAACTATTCATAAAGGTGTGTTTAGCTATGAATTATTTCGTATGTCAGAAATTTTCGCTAGTAATGGATTTCACACATTTATATTAAGAGATAGATATCCCACCCCTTGTAGCAATAAATCCAAAACAATTTAGATGAAATTATTATTTCCAAAGGAAAACAACTCAACTCTCATCAATGTTTCAATATATATGAAGAGAAATGGTTTGGTATATTTCAAATTTAAGGAGAAAATTTACTCAAACTAGTTTATAGAGCATATATTGACAGCTTCAAAAAAATACTCCTAGTTTTTAAAATTGGAAGAAGGATTAGCTTTATTATTTTATATTTTATTGACAGAGCATAAAATTGGAATTATAACAAATAGAGGCATATACACTTTGAAAAGGGTTTAAAATCACTAAGGAATAAGAATGAATTCAATCATTATGATTAATGACTCTAGGATTATTATCATTCATATGATTAAACAACCATTACGAAAATTGATGTTCGGGGTTCATTTGTAGGCATCAATCATAAGATAACCCTTCAAGGATTTTTCAAGGGTGTCTTCAATAACCCTTTCCCAAGTAAGATATATCTCTATAAAATTCTTAATAGGTGCTTCCAAAACTTTTGTTGATTGTTCATTGTCCAATGCCTCACTTGTCCAAAATAAGTCTCCAACAATGGTCTTGATGTTGGACAACTCCAACACTTCAACAATATTTGTTGTGTTCCAAGAGTGATGATACACAGTCAATGTAATTACAGAAACCAAGGTCTTCACCATTCCGAGAGGTAGTATTATTGTGTTGTGACTGTCTAGCAAGGAAAAACAACCCAAGAATGATGATGCACAGTCAAGGAAATTACAACAACCAAGGTCTTCAATGTTTTGAGAGGTAGTATTTATTGTGTTCTGACTATCCAACAAGGAAGTCTGAGCAAAGAATGATGATACACATTTAGGTCAATTACAGAAATCAAGGTCTCCACCGTTCTAAGAGGTAGTATCACTGTGTTGAGACTGTCCAAGAAGGAAATGAACAGAAAACCTATACACAGTCCAATACAGTTGTAGTTACTACACAAGAATCATTGTAATCTTCCACAATTTGAGCTTAGGAGTCCACCACAGCTTGAGCAAGGAGTTCACCACAATCTTAAGGATTCCACCACAGTCTCAGGTAAGTTTTTTGATGACAGTGTCTGAAATTATGAATTATGAATTTATGTTGTCATTGTCCTAAGCTATAGCAAGGGACACATAAATACATGTTGATAGCAGAAAGGGCCAATACTCTGCAACATGCTGTACTTGTTCCTAAATACTTGGCCAAATTCAATAACTGTTTCAAAACATAAATTAATTCTCAAGAAGAATTAAAAGTTAAAATTAAATTTAAAGAAAATTATCAACAACCAAGGATATTGATAAGCAACAAAACATTTAAACCAACATTTTCCAGAACAGGTCACTTGCCTCTTATGAAATATTAGATCATTGATTCAATCTATATTACAAAATTAAATTTCATTAGTGATATAATATCACTTGAAATTATTCTCGTGATGACAAACATAACACTCATATTTTGAAATTTCTTTCAACTCGGGAAACTAGACTCCATCCGAGCTTCCACAAAAATAGTAAATAATTGTAAGTTTGCTTGCAAGGCCAAATAAAGTAATCATGTTGAACTTAAAAGATATTTGATAGCATGTGGACATATAGTATACACAATGCAAGCATGAATACTTGACTATGTAAATCTCTCTGAATGTCTCGATTATGAAGTGTTCCCTCCATCGACGGCATATCATAGGTCACTTAAAATGTTAAATATGAGAGGTAAAAATTGATTGTTTGGTAATATTCATCATCTTCCAGCCAATAAGTTTCAAGAATCTTTACTGCCTTCTCATAAATTTCATTATTGTCACGATTTTGCAGGTTCTCAATATTCTCAAGTCCCTCAGCATCATCAATATATTGTGCATAGAGATTTACACCTCCAGTGTTGCCCAAAACCTTCTCTGCTTCCCCAACATTCAAAATATTCTCTAGCCCTTCCAGACAAATAGTTACAATTCTTGGGTATAGAAAGACTAGAAGATCACATAGATGCTTAATGCATCCTTGATTCACAATATATCTGCAACCAAAAGCACAAATTAGTAGTTTTTCTAGGATGAGATTACCCAATGTTATCCCTATAAATGTTATGATAAATGAATTTTTATATTGACCATTTATTAACATAATACTCTGTTGAATAAACGATGACTTATAAGAGAATTGACAAACCTCTCGCATCTATTCAATTTTTTCTTTACAACCTCCAACATCATTGTAAGTAGCATTTGGCTTTTATTCAACAGTCATCATTGTCATACTAGGATCAATCTTAGGAGGCAAAGGGATCTAAATCTGATATTTATTGTGATCAACCCTACATAAAGAAAGAAGACCATCAATCATTACTTTCCAGAAAAAACCCACAAGGTGTGACCTGAAGCAACCTCTAAATTTTTTTATGACATTAATGCAAACAACATAAAACATTAGAGTTGAAAACATAGTAATGCTTCACTAAGAAGTAATGTGATATCTCACTTGTCAGTGACACTTAGAATTGATGGATAATATCACACTCAACTCTAAAGGAAACAAACTCCCTAGAAGACACAATGAACATAAAATGATGGTTTTGCAAGGGGGATTTTTTATTAACTGACTTGACACGCATTCCTTATTCAATAGCAGTAGGGGAGACTTTATCATCCAGTCCCACCACAAATTGCATTCCAAAGAGAAAACTTTGTAAATACTACATGCAAGTCAATGTGGCTTTCGAGAAACATTGGGTTTTGAATTCATAAGTTTTGTTGCGAGAAAAATACTAATCACTGCAACTATAGTTTTAGTGTAAGAGTAAAGTAGCAATTTTGATTCTTGCTGCACCTATAAGAGAATAATGAATTTACTGTATGATCACAACAACCTAGAGAAATAGGCATACCTTGGAAATTTGTTTAACATTTATGACATACTTGGAATCATCAGTTTTTGGATTAATGATCTGTGTGCACCTCGCTACCTGGATGAAGAAGCAAAACATATTCAGATCAATTAGATGTGACAGAGACTGATACATGCTTGACCATTTTTACCCTTCTTTACAAGAGGAGGACCTTCTTTATTCTCTTGAAGATGACAAGGATGTTTTTGAACAGAGGAATACGACAGCCCTGCAGCAAGAAGAGAAAAACCTCATGGTAGAAAAAAAGGAGCTTCTTTTTTACAGAGATTTTGTGGCTTCCCCTAAAAATAAGGGTGATGATATTCAAGCTCAAGAAAAAAAAGTAGAACATGCAAAAACTTTTATGAAGAAATTTTAGGATAGTGGTCTTAAGGCATTGCAACCATCCTATCTGGATTTGATGCAAATTTATATGTGGCTATCTATGTAATGTGAAGTAAAATACACATTTTTTCGATCTATGGCAAGGTGTCGACCTAATTGGTAAGCTTATGAAATATATGTTGAATCCTTGATTAAATGTGGCATTTTGGAAAGGGCTGAGGGGTTTTTTGCAGAGTTGCAAAAGGATGGTGAAATTGGTATTAAACCCAAGATGTGCAACGTAATATTGGAGGGGTATCTAAATGCTGGTCAAGAATAAAGGATCAAACAATTATATGATGAAATGTACCATTAATGTGAAGGTTGATGGAAATCAGCTCAAGGGAAAATATAATAGGTCAATGAGAAACTTAATGTTAGATGTTACTGGTGCATATAAAATCCTTGACTTTCAAACACAATATTTTCAAATTGTGATTTATAAAGACTATGAACTTTGGGCCTTCGATTTTCGCCATTTCGCAGAGGAATTTCATCAACAGCCTGAAAAGAACTTGGAGATTCATGACACTGCAATTGATGCACTGCTTTTGGCACTATAATGTCTCCTGAATCCATATTTCATGATGAACACCAATGACAGTGACTATCATATCAACAAAAGTGCCACTAAAAACAAATCTTCACACGCGTAGGAAGATGGTTGATGAGCTATTTTCATGTAATATAAAGCCAAAAGTCGAAATGATTGGTAACCTCAAAGAAAAGAGAGACAAAACTATAATTGACATTCTTATGCAAGAAGAAGAATGGTACTACAAAATGTAGTCTATTATTTTGAAAGATAGTTCATATGATGAGAAATAAGTAAACTGTGATTTTGAAGAAAGGCCAAATGGTTTTATAAATTTTCTTGATGATAGAGAGTCTATAAATGTTTTTACCCTTGTATGCTAGCATCAAGGTCTACTCTATGTTTTTTTGATTCGGTAGTTACATAGGGAAAAACATAACATGTTGCAGATTATCTCAATACATTGCTTTTCTCTCTTCATTATCATCAAAAGGATTTTATCCATCCAATAAAACGTTGAAAAAATACTTGGAGATAGGCGACAGTGGAAACTTCATCAAATTATAGTTTTTGCTGCCAGTGGTAGTGCCATCATGACGAAGGATGATGAGTATGGTAGGAAACATGGCTTCCAGTTTAGAAAAAGGTTTCCTGCCTCCTCATGGATACACATAATATAAATTTTTTCAACCTCTTCATTTCCTTTGGTTAGATACATAGGTTGGATGGCATTGACTCACTGTGCAAAGGAAAACTAGAAGAGATGGCTCCCTCTTGCACAAGATATGCAACAAATGAAAATATTACTGTTTATTTTCTCTTATAAAAATACATAGGTTGGATGGCATTAGATTTCTATGCAAACGAACACCAGAGGAGAGGGCTCCTCCTTGCACAAGATATGCATCAAATGACAAGCTTACTATTTATTTTCTCTAATGAACTGTCATCCGTCAAAATATGTAAGGGGAATGAGAATGAAGAATTACATGATCCAGGGTAAAATCTTGATACCCTTAACCAAGACCTTTTACTTCAACTGATAAATAGAATTTCGTTTAATTAAGACGTTAAACACTACTACATTTGGCGGAAATTCCGACACCTGTTTCCGACGCTTTTGACCAAATGTCGGAAATTTTCCCAAATTTTTTCCATCCCGCCCGAAACCGTCGCTATACCGACGTCTATAGAAAAGTGTCGCAATACCGACACTTAAAAACGTGTCGCAATTGCGACGTTTAAAGGAAGACGTCGCAACTGCGACACCATGGCCCAAAGCGTCGCTATTGAGATGAATCTAAACGTCGCAACTGCGACACAATGTCTAGGTGTCGCCATTGCAACGTTTGGAGGCACCCGTCCTAATAGCGACGCCTTTTCCGCCGTCGGTATAGCGACAGTTATTTTCGCGCTACATAAAAGTACCAAACTTATATGCGCGCTACATAAAAATTCGAAACTTATATGCGCGCTACATAAAAATGATTTTATTGTTTCATATTTGTCGCAATTGCTACATTAACGTTTGATATCACGCGCGCATTCGCCCTCTGATCTTGCAGAACATCATTTGCCCTCAGCATTCGCGCTAAGCTCTTGCAGAACAGCATTTGCCCTCGGCATTCGCCCTCAGCGTTCGCCCTCAGCTCTTGCAGAACAACATTCACCCTCAGCTCTTGCAAAATGGTAAGTTCTTACTGCAGGCCCTTCCTCCTATAGTATGGTTGACTCTATTTGGGTTTTTTTGGTCAATTCCATTGGATTTTGTTAGGCTGTAGGGTTCTCTGTAGATGTCAAGAGTCAAGATTCAATACCCTCTATTATCTTGATCACCCAATACAAGATTTAAATTTTTCCCAAAGAAACGCTTATTAATTTGGCAGCCATTATTTCTCCCTGCTTTAAAAAACCTACATTTAAATGAAAACAAGCATTGCATTTCAACTACAAAAATCTATTAGTGTTCAAATGTATATGTGTGCTACATTAAAGTCTGATATCACGCGCACATTCGCCCTCCGCTCTTGCAGAACACCATTCGCCCTCAGCATTCGCCCTCAGCTCTTGCAGAACATCATTCGCCTTCAGCATTGAGCTCTTGAAACGACGTCGCCCTCGGCGTCGCACGAGCTGCGCGAGAAACGAAATTCGCCACCGGTTCGCCCTCGAAGCTCTTTCGAACAACGTGCGCCTCGGCTCTTCTGAGAACAACATTTTCCCTCGGCATTCGCCCTCGGCGTTAGCCCTGGCTCTTGAACAACATTCACCCTCGACGTTAGCCCTCTCCGGCTCTTGCGAACAACATTAGCCACTCATCTCTTTTGCAAAATGGTAAGTTCTTCTTGAGGCCCTTCCTCTTATCTTGGGGTTGACTCTGTTGGGTTTTAAAGGTGATTCATTGGATTGTGTTAGGCTGTAGGGTTCTCTCTAGATGTCAAGAATCAAGATTCAATACCCTCTATTATCTTCATCACCCAATACAAGATTTAAATTTTTCCCAAAGAAACGCTTATTAATTTGGCAGCCATTATTTCTCACTGCTTTAAAAACCCTACATTTAAATGAAAACAAGCATTGCATTTCAACTACAAAAATCTATTAGTGTTCAAATGTACATGTATGCATCACTTGTGTAGGGTATTCCTTTTCCACTTTCACATTATCCAAGAATGTGTGTAGTATAGTTCATATTTTTTGTGATTTAGATTATCTTGAAAAAGGAAAGGTAAATTATTTCCCATGGAAAAAGAAGGTTTTCCCTTTTTATAGGTTGTTTGGACTTACGTGGAAAAATTTATGGTATTCCTTTCATATTATGTAGTTTAAATTTGAATTAACAGATTATTCTACAATGCCTTTCATATTATGTAGTTTAAATTTGAATTAAAAGATTATTCTACATGAAAATATAATTACCTATGTGATGTCCTTCATCACTAATTAAAATTATAGGGTTTCAATTTCCTAGACTCTAAATCATCTGATGCTAAATTCTAGGTTCTCATTGGTGGATCACTCTTCCATTGATTTCCTGTCCCTCTAGATCTTGTCATACTTTAAAAGTCATCAATGATACATATATTATTTCAGGTATCCCAAAAGGCTTTATAGTAGAACATATTGTGAAGTTTTTTTGACACTTGAGGATTCCTTTTAGAACTGCAACGTGGTCTATGCTATCGAGTTATATATCAAGCAACTTGTCCTTAATAACCACACTATGAGGTAGGTTCAACCAGTTTGAACTTGTTGGGACATAGTATATGAAGTTGTGTGATGAGTCCATATCACAGGTCTATTATGGTGACAAAAGTGAAGACACGTAATGATAGTTATTATGTTAACATTACTAGAAATATTTTCGAAATTATCCATGCTATCAAGATGTCAAAATTCCAGGCATTAGGTGTCAATACTCGTAGCTAATAGATAATAATAATAATATAAAAAAATCACAACTTTATTCTTGAAATATGATTGTTACACATTGGTAACCTAGTTTATGAGTTACTATCACCCAAAGATTGCAAAACAAACTTAAAATATAAATTAAACCAACATGAGAATCCAACTAAGGGTTTCTCGACAAAATCATGCCATAACCGGGCATTTTGAAACCCAAATTTGAATCCATCATAAGTAATACAATGCAAACTCAGATGGATTTTCAATGCATGTTTGCATGCTACACTTATTCTCTGTCTAGATATCATTTTTAAAATGGAACCATTAGTCAAGCCCACAGTCCTTTTTATGTGAAAAATTTCAGCTCTATTTGAGCTCTTTTTTGCTCCACCACCTCCATAAACCAGTGTTACACGGGGTCTCGCCCCCCCACCTAGGGGTCTAGATTCCTCGCCCCCTTGCGCTCCGGGGTCTTGGGGACTTCTAGGGGATTTTTCCCTCACGCCCCCTCACGTCCCCTCACCGCCCCTTTTAGTTTATGGTTTCGTGTTAAAAGTTGATGTGCCACTTAGCATATTTGAGAATCCAAGTGATTCTGATTCAGATGGTGACATGGTTGATCTTGATATATTCGTGCAGAAGTTGGATGCAGAGACTAGTGGGGCATTAACTTGAGCATTTATGCTCATTTATCAGTATGATGATATCATTTGATATTCATATGTTATGTTTAATGTTTTATGTTTCAGACATAACTTATTTGCGTTTAAGTTTTATGTTTCAGACTTGAGTTGTAAACTTCAGTTTAAACTCTATTTTGAATCTTGATATAATATGTAATATGATATCTTAAACTTTATTTTCATTGTACATTGTTAGTAGTTACATTAATGATTATATGGTTACAAACTTACAAACTTACATGCATGATTGTATGATGTATGTTTTAACTTTTAACTTTTAAATTTGTTTCAATTATATGATTCATCATTCATTGATTTGTAATTTTATCATTTATGATTTATCTTTCATGATGCAAGTGTATGATGATTGTATATACATTCCTTGCAAAATATAGTTACATTTTAAATATTAAATTTTATAATTTTTATGACCCCGACGTCCCCCCACGTTTCCTGAAAATTGGTAGGGAGATTTTGCATAGGCCGCTCCCGCGCTCCCTCGCCCCCTCGCTCCCACCTCCAGGGGACTTGGTGGAACATTGCCATAAACATATGCAAACATATATCATATGATCTTGGAATTTCCATTACATATGTATGCCACTGCCAATGTTCCATAATCTTGCCCCATCATCAATTTAAGAAATTTCCATTGAATATCAAATTATGGAGGGGGGGAACTTTTTGCTGCAACATTTGGCTCAAAATCAGGGACCATCTTCATATGAGGTGAATGAGAACTATAGAAATTTGAAGAAGTAGATTAGTGCCTTTTCCTCTGGCCATGGAGTCATATACAGTCATCCATCACAAAAATTTGTCTTTGTTCATTCTCACCTTGAAAGTTGCAAAAATTCATGCCCTAATTGAAACGACACTAAATTTGAAAGATATAATAAAAATGCAATCTAGAAGTGCCCTATTAATACAAAGGGAAAACCTTCCTACCTACCCTAACTGAGATAAATTTTGATTGAATAGGAAACATGATATTTCCTGTGGAGTTGATCCAACAACTTGTTAAATGTATGGGACTAAATCATGCATTTGATTTCCAGGGAAACATGCGCATGAAGAGAAAAAGTGCAGAATTAATGGAAAATCCATACATGCCACTTATAAAACTACACCGAAAGGTCAAAAAATACTTAAGGCCTTAACTTAATTTGAATCCAAAAATGACAAAACAGGATTAGTGAAAACACGAGAGTGGTGTGGGTGAACAACATAAATAAAAAGTGAAGATACCTTTCCTCAAGATGCCTTTGTCACCGTTGTATGAAAACATGTTTTCCTTTCCCTTTATACATGCAAGTGAATGCATTATAGGTATGGTGTTTTCCCAGAATAGGAGAAGCCTACTTAAATATATCATTTGTGGATTGAATGTCTGGGTGCCTTAATGTGCAATGACATGTTTCCAAGACTGAATTCAATGCAAGGCATATTTGAAACTCTAACTCTGTCTTCCGGTGTCTTATTAGAAATTATTTCAGTTTTCATTTTGTGTTTTCAAGTTAGATATTGTTTTCAAGTTTTTACATTTATAATTTTATTGCAATGTGTCAGACTGATCAGAGCAGTGCAGGAACAACCCCGAGACGGGATGATAGCGGAAAGAGGCCAGCGGAAGAACATGTAAAGTGCCAGCATTGCTCTATCTTCAGGTATTTTAGTTATTTACATAATTGAAATAATATTAATTTTGTTCAAATATGCAGACACCTAGCCATGGTATGCCTAATGATTCCCTCTTTGAGGAAGAGCTTTCTTCATCCCTATCTCCAGTGTTCTTGTTGCAAAAAAAGGCACGAGATGCAAGGTCAGAATTTAATGCTTTGATAGACGCGCCTCAAACACCTGAAACAGAAGAGAGGATACAACATCTTATGAGGCAGCTAGAAAGATATCAGGTAATAATAAAAAGTCAAAAGGATATTTTTTTTGTTCTGCATGAGATGAATTGTGATAGTTTTATTTTTAATTTTTACATTGACTAAACTAACAAAAAGTTCTTTTGTATGTAGCGTTTTCTGGCATTTGCTGAACCCGGTGTTGGTGGTAGTGGGACACAAGGGAAAGAGATTTCCCAACAACCCTCTCGTACACCTTCTACTCCTTTAGGTGCTAGCCAAGAAACACACCCTGCCCAAGCTGACACCCAGCCAACTGCTGAACGTGTTGGCAATGATGAGGCTGATATGGCCAACTACATTATTGCGTTTCCTGGAGCTACACGTGTCAGCTCCACAAGGACCATTAATGGCACGTTGTTGGTGAACGATGAGGGTGTCCCTATAAAGCATGTACAACTCCCAGGTAAATTTTAATATTTTAACTATTTCATGTACTTTATCTAAAACATATTTATCATGGTTTTTATTTTTAAATTAATGATAATATCTTCTTTTTCTTTTGGTTTTATTCTGTGTAGGAAACAATGAGTTCTACAGGATTCTGGAGAGCCATGCGTTGGTAATTTTTGGCCCAACCATACGTACAAGGTGGAATTCCCATAATTCCAACCTGAAAAAATAACTTTTAGATTATCTAGAAGCCCTTTTTGGGGTCGGCACATTTGACAGAAAAGCGGTGGCTCAGGTAGCCGGCAAATATTTGAAATATACCAGGGACACCTATAGGACGCAATTTCAATTTAACCCTAGATATGAGCGTCCTCTCGCAGTTTCAGAGAGTGAGTGGAGAGCACTCATCCATGACGAAAAAGAGAAAAGGGCAAAGAAAGAAGGAAAAATGCCAACTGGACCTGCAAGGTAAATTACAACTTTAATTCAATAGCTTTAATTTTCTTTATGTCTAAAATAAAAGTGTGCTACGTCATATCCGACTTCAATATTTTGATGCTAGGTTGCCTAACACCTCAAAGGCAACCAAAGCTAGGATTGAGAAAAAGGGCCATCACAAGCTCGGCCAGGGTGGCTACTTGAAATTAGCTGCAAGAATTGTAATTAAGTAGCTAAACATCTTATAATTAATTGTATCGCCTTCCAACGTTTTTTGTAATCCTATCAGATATGATTAAAAATACACAATCATATATAATGTAGGGTGATGACTTTGGAACAATAACTACAGAGGAAGATAAAAATATTGCTTTCCGTTTTGGCTATCAAGCTGTAGTTGAACGTCGCAGAAGCTTGGGGCAGGTCCCAAGATCTACAATGCTTGATAAGGTAAAACATTAACCTTTCAATATTTTTGTTTTCATCCATAAATTTAATTTCTAACAACTTTGTTTAAATCAGGGGAGCAACACTACCGACGAGGTAAATAACCCAGTTTTAGAGCCAGATGTAGATGATCCTCTCGTGCAACCTGATCATTGTAGTGGGGACCAGGCCGACAATGCTGCTATCAGTGAGGGCCGTGACGGTAATTAATTTCCACTTATAATTTTTTCTAATTATACCTCGATGGTTGTCCTTATAACGTTTTTTGTTTATATGACAGAGAATGTTTCCCTTGAGGATCTTACCACCAGAGAGGAAGACAGGGCAACAGTCCCAACGGCGACAACTGGTGCACCAGGTAAATAATCTCATTGCAATTTTTTTTATTAATATTACCGAACTAGTTCAATGATATTTAAAAACCGATAATTAAAATTTAATTATTATCTGTTTTTGGAGGCGATGCCCCGTCACTGGATGAGACCAGACATCGTGACAATGCAACTAGGTCAGCGGCGACAACTGGTGCACCAGGTAAATAATCTCATTGCAATTTTTTTAATTAATATTACCGAACTAGTTCAATGATATTTAAAAACTGACAATTAAAATTTAATATTATCTGTTTTTGTAGGCGATGCCCCGTCACTGGATGAGCCCAGATATCGTGAATACACAACTAGGTCAGCAGTGCGGGTTGAAAGGCATGAAACAGGAGCAGAGCACGATGATATTGATGATGTAATTAGGAGCTTTAGAAATAGGAAGAAGAAAAAGAAAATTTGATAATGTAAAATATTGTATTATTATAATACAAACGTTACCATACTTGGAACGTTTTTTGCGTTATATAAAAAACTCATTTATCATACTATTTTTATGTCAAGCATTAATTGCAATGTTTCCTCGCGTACTTTTTGTTGAATTGTTTTTTTATTAGTTATTGAATATTTTTTTTTATGCTCATGAAAGTAAAAAATGAAATATAGATTGGGTATTGGGGAATTGAGAGTGATGTGAAGGGGGAGGGGGAAGGGGCCATAAGAGCTTCCACTTTCACGTATTTGGCCCTGTTTAGTAGTGAATAATTTATTGGAGCGATTTAATCTTGGAGCAAACCTCCCTTGATCCAACGTAGCAACAAAAAAGTCACTGTTGACTTAGTTGCTACTCTTTCAGATCGTGGGAGGCTTCTTCCAAGTTCATGCGACTCCAATAAATTGTTCTTGAAACGAAGAGGAGCTTATTCAGGTATGTTTTGACATTTTCAACATATGTTCTAACATTATCATAAGAATGCATCTTAGAGTGAAAAATACTACATCAATTACTTGTATTTATTGTATAGATAATGATGGATTTTGATTGACTTGGAAGTGCAGGTACAAATCCTCTTGCATCATGAGTAATACAACTTGTCAACCAGGGTCATGTCCAGGATATTTTTGCTTGTGCGCTTGACCAGGTTTGTAATGTCACATTTTGTAAGTTCCTTTACAGTTCATAATTCAATATTAAGCTTGTTCGTGATTATTATCTAGGTTTTTTGTATGTGTTTTTTCATCTATTTGATTGTAAGCAACTCTGCATGTTTCCTGTTGTTCACTATGATTTCTCCCATTACCACTCCTAGGATGAATCCGACTTTATTGTTACATAGGTTACTTTATTGTTACTATTATTTCTCCATTTACGATTTCATAGGTTACATCATGTAAAGTTGTCAATCTCGGGTTGGTGATGAGCTTTAGTTCTCCAGATTTGGGGCTTTTCTGATATTTTCTCCCTCATGTCATTCCTGCATCACCTCGTTGTTTGAGCATGCCAATTGTCTACCACTTGTACCAATTGGCACATGTCAATCTCCGAGTGGTGCCACATTTCACCTATTTTCAGTGAGAGTTTAGGGTTTCTCTAACATAACTTCAGAAATCCGATTTAGTGCCTGCTTGAATATTGTCACATAATACTTATGGTTTGGATTGATGAGCATGTTCTGAATGGTTGGTTGATTCATAAGAACCACCCATAAATCTCCTTTCCTCTAACACACAGAAAATAAAAATTTCTTTGACAGGAGACAGAGTTTCAATACTTTGAAAACAAACTTCTATTCCCTTCAATAACTCAAAAAAAAACTATTATACTACTTCCTCACTGAGAGGGATTACAAAATTATGACTGCTACAAAACGCAGTGCATAAAACCAACTCACTGTCTGTTCAAAACAAACATACTCTGTCTCTAAGACACTCTGCTGTGTTTTTCCCTTTCGCACTGCTGTGTATACACACTTAAAAAGTTACACTTAGTTTTTCACTTTTTACACACTGCTATGTAATAAAAAATTTACGTACTGTCTATAAAAAAAACTACCAAGCTTTTTCGACCTTTTTATTTTTATATGCCGGAACATATAAAACATATTATAATAAACCCTCTTTTTAAAAAATAAAATTAAAACTAAATTCTATGGCCCACCTTTCATTTCGCATATGATATATATATAACATATGTTTAAAACATATGTATATATTAAACTATCAAAACATTAAAGAACCCTTTTCGTCAGACTTCAAAAGTCTGAATAGATTGAATTTCAAACCAAATTCGCGTTCCAAAATGGGATGCTGACGTCTGCCTAATTTTAACTTGAATTCTCAATCCAATGTGCCCTATAAAAATTCGGGTCCGGTTTTCAGGTTTTCAGATTCCCTTCAATTTCATGCGATCCAATATTAATGCTCCACGTGTCCTCCTTTTGAATTTACAAAACTGTCGGGTAAATTTCTGTTTGTTTAATTTCTGGTTGGTGAATTGCGTTAATGCTGGCTGTTGTGTTTAAATACAATCCTGTACAGAAATATGGCTGTGGCCATCTACAAAAAAACTTGCAGGAATTTTAAATGCTGAATTAAATTTCTGGATGGCATGCAAGCAACCTCCAAAAAAAAATGTTGTTGCTGCATCCGTCCTTCTGCTGCAGCAGTTGAAGTTAAAATTCAACAGCACAAGGTTTAATAAGTGAGGGTGTAAAGGTAACTTTTTGTCAATAGTACTGGATTAAGATCATCTATTCATTTTTGTAGGGTCTTATGGTGTTTGGTTTTTTAGTTTTGGGTTGGGCTTATTGAGTCTAAGATAGTTTTTGAGTGAAAAAATTGCTATCGGGTATTAAAAAATTTTGGTTCTTTTGTCAAAATTTATGAGCTTGTTAGGAAATACAAAAATGACAATGGTTGTATCTTAAATTTGTGGAAAATAATTTGAAATGAAAGCTTTTTGTTTAGGTTGTTGCAGCAGGTGCAAACCCCATTCAAATTACTAGGGGCATTGACAAGACAATAAAGGCCCTTGTTTCGGAACTCAAAATTTTGTCAAAGGAGGTAAACGCTTGCCTTTTGAGTAGGCCGGTTTTCCTTTTTGCTGATGGTTTGGTGTATCTAATTGAATTAGTTTCCTAAGGTATTTTTGGTTGCAAACTCCTTTTCATTTTTCATACAGTATTGGCCTTGTGGAATACATTTTATTGTGTGGTCTTGTTAGATCTACAACATTTTTAGTTGTTTAGTCTTATGGCCGAGGTGCACTTTTATTATGGAAATAGTTGATGCAATATTGTCATTTAATCCTTACTGCAAGGTAGCATGTTGAGAAGTTTTTTGTGAAACATTTGGTATTCAAAATGACACTTGATCCTATACAGCATCATGCACTTGACTTCAAAATTCATATTCAAAGTGTGCCAGACAATTCTTGCGAAATTTCAAATATTTATGTTGTTTTAAACCATTATCTTTTTCATGTATTGGATGCTGAAAATGTGAAAAAGACTTTGGTATGAAACCAACTGGTGAATAATTTCTAGCACAACAACCACTTCCAAGACATGATTTAGAAGTAGAACAAATGTGCTTATGAAGCATAGAAAGATATCCTTGATGCATTGTCAATGTTTGGCTAGGGTTATTTTTGGAGAAAATAACTCCTTATTCCCAGAATAGTGATCTTCAATACAAGTAAATGCCAGAGAAGAGAGATCATCGTGTGACGCAACAAAACTGAAATTGGACCCCCAAGGAGAGCTGGTGTGTCTACAATCGCTCTGTCAGCATTTTCCCTTGGTGTACCCCGTTCTTTTCCTCCAGCCCGAGTCTTAATTGACTTCTTCTTTCTTCGGGTTTATTTATCAAATTCGTAGAATTTGATAAATAAATACTATCCACAATGGTTGGAATTTAATTTATATTCCCGACTTTATATTATCTCCAATCCTTATAACCAATGTTTAACTTTCAACACTTTGCATTTATACTCCACGTTTCTTTTTAAATAAATAACTTGTAATGAACTTTCGGCTCTATATTTCACCACCCAGCCTTACAACAATCACACTCCAGACTTATGCTAATTATCCGCCAATCGTTTAATTAAAAAATTCATTATACTCTGGCCCCACCTATATATATCAATAACCAATCAAACACTCGTATCGTACCTGGCTATCCTCCGCACACCTTAGTTAACCTCCGGGCAAGTTCAACGTGCGACCACCATCCGATGGCCCTTCTCCAAATCAACAACTCTTGGCAATTTCGCTCGGCTTCCAACGTCGGGCTTTAACGTGCGATGGCGCGGGTTAAACGGTGGTTTTCCGGGGGTCACTTCGCCACGTGTCGCATTCCCTATGGAATCACTCGCGAATAGGAAATACCGCCTACTCCGCAAAAGCGGTGCGATATGGGCAACCCGCTTTTGTGATTCCGCTCGTGGTTTTGGTAGAGGGCTTGACCACGGGTGCATGTCT
The DNA here is from genome assembly GCA_034641835.2 of Pinus albicaulis. Classification (NCBI taxonomy): domain Eukaryota; kingdom Viridiplantae; phylum Streptophyta; class Pinopsida; order Pinales; family Pinaceae; genus Pinus; species Pinus albicaulis. Next base: position 881,193,726 of record CM076581.1, on the reverse strand, counting down.
GGTTCCGCTATCCTTTTGCTTGTTAACTCATGTCCAATCCTCGGGTCAGGTTCCGAAAGCACAACAATTTTGTCTCTTTATTAAGCGGGATTTTAATATGTGTATTATCAAAGAAAACCAACACAAATTTTATAAGAAAATTGTTCTTAAGTCGAGCCCGCCGGACTTCAAACGACGATAAACCATAATTCAAACCAAATTCGCGTTCCAAAATAGCCTGCTAACATCGGCCAATTTTGTGACGCGAATTTCTTATCAAATTCGCCCTAATATTTTACGGGTCCGGATTTCCACTGCGCGAGCGGCCCAAACAAAGATCCGCTCTAATCAATTTTTGCCACGTGTCCTCAATAAAAACTTGCCCTGCTCCCGGCTGCGGGTGCATTCGATGGCGTTTAAGGTGATGGGACATGGATATGGCGATTTCATATCAATTGCATTAACATTTAACGTTGTTCAATTAAGTTTTCACATCAAATCCGCATTAATTAATTTTTAACACTGTTCAAGATCGGACCTCCACTCCTCTTAGCGATTCCGCACGCTCCAATTTGATCCGGCCTTCGGCTCTCATTATTAATGATCAGAGATTAATTATGATGGGCGTCCTTTGATTGCATTGCAGACGGGTCGACATACAAAATGGCGTTTAGCCATGGTTTTTCAGACAAGCCGGTTGTTGGATTACACTGCCTGGTAACTGTGACGATAAGGAGAAGTGGCCAGCGGAACTTCTGCCTAGACTTTGCTGCATATTTCCATTTCTCTCAGTTCTGTCTCTGTCTGTCTTCCTCTATTAATTGGAATTCTGCTTCTTCGTCTCTTGTGCCCACTGCGCCTGAGATTGCACCCATGCCTCGCGTGCGTCATAGGATGCGTTGCCGCAGGGGGAGCACTAGAGGTCAATCCTGGCGCGCTCCCTCCAGCACCTCAACAGAGATGACTTCCGACCAGTCCAGTGATTATTACTTAGGTCGATATCCAAATACTAGGAGTGGGCGGGGTCAGCTTGTAGCATCTGGCCACCGTATGGATTCCCCTGCTCCTGGCTTCCCCACCACTAGTTCACCTTCTCCCACGACGCACACTGTGTAATTTTCCTTTGATTGCTCTCTCAACCGCCCGCAAATCACAGCTGTAGTCACTGTGGTCTTCCGCGAGGAGGCCCAAACGGAGGAAGAATGCACCCGTCCGGCGGGTCTGAGCTCGGAAAAAGCCGGCCAACATTTGGGCCTTCAGGAGGGGAGCCGTGGCATGCATGTGGAGGTAGCACCTAGCGATCCTGGACCTTCCGAAGGATGGTGCCGAATCGTGGAGGAACCACCGGAGGAGTATTTTGGTTAATTTGTTTTTCTTGCTTAGCAGGCCCACTTAATTGGGCTGCTTTTAGATTATTTTACTGTGCTGGACCTTTGTAATATTTTTGAATTCTGTAAATTAAATGTTCAAGACTGGTTTCCCTGTATGAGGGCAGTCTTCTTAATTTTTTGATTTTTTTGATGACAAATTTGCGCTGGGGTATGGCTGTGCAATGCTGAAAACATCTAATTTTATTCGCAATGTTAATAGATTAACTTTACTTTGAATTCTCACATGATTAGCGTTTTCTTGATCTCGTTCAAGGATTTTGGGTACTTTAATTTGTATTTGGAAATACAATTCCATGGAGGCTTCTATACCTATCATCTGCTTTTACCGTTCTAAGCATACTACTATTTCACTTTCTTGCGTATGCCCCTGGGCATATTTGAATGCTTTCGTATCATTGATAATCTCCATGTGGACCGTTATCGGATTTTATATCATGTCCCCTGGTATGTGACATGGGGTATTTTTCTACCACTGTCTGGGGTGGGACTTCCACAATTCTGGATGGATATTTGGGTTCCAATCTTCAGACGTGAAAATGTAATGACTTCATGGACCGTTTTACTTCATATAATATATTCAAAACAACGTTTTTTCTCTTGTGAAAAAAAAAAATGATTAATTTTTACCACTCTGCCTTCAAAACTAGCGATGCCGGTCTATGTTGCTGGTTTATTGATATGGTCGAAGGGTCTTTTTATATTTTGGACATATCACACTCCTCACATGATTAGCGTTTTCTCTGTTCAAGGATTTTTGGTACTTTAATTTTTATTTGGAACAATGGATGTCGGTACTTTATCTGTTGCTTTACTATTCTACATACTGCTATTTCGCTTTCTTATAGATGCCTCGGGCATATTTGGATGCTTTCTCATATTGTCGATAATCTCCATGTGGACCGTTACTGGGTTTTTATATCATGTCCCCGTATGTGACATGGGGTATTTTTCTATCATTGTCTGGGGTGGGACTTCCACTTTTCTAGATGGATATTTGGGTTCCAATCTTCAGATGTGAAAATGTAATGACTTCATGGACTGTTTTACTTCATATAATATATTCAAAACATCGTTTTTTCTCTTTTGAAAAAAAAAATGATTAATGTATATCACTATGCCTTCAAAACTAGCGATGCCGGTTTATTGATATGGTCTGATGGTCTTTTTATATTTTGGACATATCACACTCCTCACATGATTAACAAGGAACCGGATTTTGGCACTTTTAATTTGTATTTGGAACAATGGACGCTTCGCACTTCTATCTCGTTGCTTTACTATTCTACATCGTTTATTTCACTTTCTTATAGATGCCCCTGCATATTTGTGTCTTTCCTGCATTGTCGATAATCTCCATGGGACTCACATCGGGTTTTATATCAACTCCCGTATGTGACATGTATTTTTCTATCACAAATTCAGGTGGACTTCCACTTTTCGGGATGTATATTTGGGTTCCAATCTTCAAATGTGAAAATGTAATGATTTCATGGACTATTTTACTTCATAAAATATATTCAAAACAATGTTTTTTCTCTTGTGAAAAAATGATTAATGTTTATCACTCCGCCTTCAACACTAGCGATACTGGTCTAGGTTATTGCCTATTGATATGGTTTGATGGTATTTTTATATTTTGGACATATCACACTCCTCACATGATTATGATTAGTGTTTTTCTCTATTGCAAGGTATTGGGTACTTTAATTTGTATTTGGAACAATGGACGTCAGTACTCTATCTGTTGCTTTACTATTCTACATACTGCTATTTCAATTTCATGGACTGTTTTACTTCATTGTTGTAGGGTTTTGGGTACTTTAATTTGTATTTGGAACAATGAACGTCAGTACTCTATATGTTGCTTTACTATTCTACATACTGCTCTTTCACTTTCATGGACCGTTTTACTTCATTGTTGTAGGGTTTTGGGTACTTTAATTTGTATTTGGAACAATGAACGTCAGTACTCTATCTGTTGCTTTACTATTCTACATACTGCTATTTCACTTTCATGGACTGTTTTACTTCATATAATATATTCAAAACAACGTTTCTCGTCTTTTAAAATTTTAATTTTTTTTTTTTAAATTGAACCCTCCGTCGGTCTACCGACGCCTTGTAGACGTCGGAACTGCGACAACCCAGAAACGTCGGAAGAGAGACAGTATGAAAACGTCGGAAGAGCGACGTTCCAAATGTCGGACCACATATCGTCGGCATTGCAACATCTTCCAGACGTCGGAAGAGTGATGTCCAAAACGTCGGACCACTTTTAGTCGGAATTGCGACAGTTTACAAGCGTCGGAAGAGCGACGTCCAAAACGTCGGACCACATTTAGTCGGAATTGCGACGGTTTACAAGCGTCGGAACAGCGACGTCCAAAACGTCAGACCACATTGGGTCGGAATTGCGACGGTTTATAAGCGTCAGAAGAGCGACGTTCCAAACGTCGAACCACATTTCATCGGAAGTGTGACAGTTTACAAACGTCGGAGGAACGATGGTTTGTGACACGTCGGAAGAGTGACGCTTGTTCGGAACGACGGAAGAAGTGTCGATAGTGCGACACTTTTTACGTGTGTCGGAACGGCGACGGCATGACAAACCATGGTTTTTCCGCCCCCGAACTGTCGCTCTTGCGACGACTATGTGTCGGAATAGCGACGAATTGGCCGTCGGAATTTCCGCCAAATTCTCTAGTGAAAGAGCTGAAATGAAAAATTGTAGCTGTAAATAAGAGGAACATAAATGAACAAGATCAACATTCATAAGAACAGGTCATTTGATGATGGAGTTCGTCCAGGAGGGACTACATCTCCGGGCCTCGGTGTCAAGATGGTGTAGGCTGCTGCATTATGTGTTGTATGAATAAGATGTACATGGATGTTCTTTCCTATGACATACAAGGAAAAAATGCCCTCACCTAGGAGTGGATTGACTTCTTTAAGAGATTTTCCACTGTAGAACTCTCATACATAAACAAAGACTCCTGTCAGTATGACCATAGCTGACATGTAATAAATAAGAGTATCCCGCCATTCCTGGCAAACAAGGAATCTCAAAAATACACATATGAAAACGAGCATCCCGCCAATGTGGCATAAAAGGGACTCATACATGACATAAATCCATAGCTGAAAGTACATCAATAACAACACAAAGCAAGATCCCACGACTCATGTATCAACCGGGATCTGTAAGACATAATGCATCTCAACGAGAAATAAATAAAGAAGTACATGGAATCCACATCATATACCTCATGCTGCCATTTTTTGAAGGCTGAGTAGCTCTGCGGCTGAATCTGAAAACACCATCAATCTTGTGGTGTCGAAAAAGTTGAAAACGACTGCTCACATGCGGAAATATGACACTTGCATAACCCACTTCCAAAAGTGGCTGAAAAATCGAAAGCTCAGATCAAGAAACTGAGCACGCCATTAGACTCATGGCGTCAAGTAGTGCTGAAAAGACATAAAATTTGTCCCATTTGGACAAAGTCAAAATTTCACCCTCCTGAAATTTGGCCTCAATCAAGGTTTCGCCTCCCTCTTTCTTGGCTCCTGGTTCCACTGCACCTACAATAAAAAAATAATAACCTCGAACTACGTGCACGCTCTCTACTCCTCCATGGCCTGGCACACTGTGCGAATGATAGGTTTATATTAAAAATTGTGGGTGGATTTTACAACTTAAAGGCTGTTGGCCTAGTGGTAAAAGAGGCGATTTGTTAAGGAGAGGTCGGGGATCAAATCCCGCCTCTCCGAAAATACGCATACGTTTTTATGAGAAACAATATTATATTGTTTTTGGGGGGTCGGACCCGCATTGGGCGGCCCGCCCTAAACCATCTCTATCATATGTGTTAACGTGATAGTGTTGAACGTATATCATATACGTTATATTGTTTAATACATATCCATTATATGTTATATATCATCAAAAGGATTTTAGTCATCCAATAAAACCTCAAAAAAATACTTGGAGATAGGCGACAATGGACACTTCATCAAATTATAGTTTCTGCTGCCAATGGTAGTGGCATCATGACGGAGGATGATGAGTATGGTAGGAAACAGGGCTTCCAGTTTAGAAAAATGATTCCTGCCTCCTCATGGATACACATAATATAAATTTTTTCAACCTCTTCATTTCCTTTGGTTAGATACATAGGTTGGATGGTATTGGCTCGTTGTGCAAAGGAAAACTAGAAGAGATGGCTCCCTATTGCGCAAGATATGCAACAAATGAAAACCTTACTATTTATTTTCTCTGATAAAAATACATAGGTTGGATGGCATTTGATTTCTATGCAAGGGAACACCAGAAGAGAGGGTTCCTCCTTGCACAAGATATGCATCAAATGACAATCTTACTATTTATTTTCTCTAATGAGCTCACATCCGTCAAAAGATGTAAGGGGAATGAGAATGAAGAATTACAAGAGGCATCCCTTTTGGAATTGAACAATTATAAACATGAGAAACCTGTGAAGAAAAGTGATCATTTAGATCAAGCGGATAGTGATGGCTTTTCCCATTCTCTTTACCCCGAGCTAGACATGATCTTTCCAAAGTTAAGAAATCAATTTTCCACATACCCAGAAGTGATGCTAGAGGTTTTCTGCTCCCATTTAAAAGTAGTTCCTCCTAGTTCTATTCCAGATAGATTGTTGGTTTTCATAGTTTTTTTCCAACCCATTCATGGATGTAGATAGAGATCAAAATATAATGAATGATGCAAGTTTTTGCATGTTGAAAGGTGTTGTAGCTTCTAATGTGAAGTGCATCAAATTGTAAATACTAGAAGTGATTTCTCCATAACATAAGGAAGTTTTTATATAGGTGATATTATTATTTCAAAGATATGTTTGAATAAATTGATATTGGCCCCATGTTTAATACATTACACTTATATGAATATATACTAGGACCAAAGAGTCAATGGTTAACTCCATGGAATTCAAGACATTTCTCTTTAATCTTGGCTGCTTTTTATAATTGTGTGTGATGACTCAAGTGATGTTGTACTAAGTTATTATGGTATTGCTCTTTATTTTGGCTGCTTCGTATTGTTGTTGTGTGACAGAGTACTTTCCTAAATATTTTTAGTGCCATGCCAAGTGCGCTGTATGCGTCATTGATTGGGTATATTCTCACAGGTATCAAAATTTATATCTATGACTAGAGAGCCATCTATAATGTAATCGAATATGGTGGGGACACTCACTCAACCCTCAAAGTAGACATGGTTGAAATCGTTGTATGAAAAATAATGTTTATTAATGAGATAAATGTTGTTGAGATGTTATCTGGCCTTGAGCCTTGAAGAATCCAATTTACCTTATGTACCAAGATGAGGGGAAATGCCATTTGAATTTCCCCAAAAGACGCATTATGGTGAATAAAAGTACCATATTTAGATCTATACTGCACAAATCTAAAACAATTCCAAGACAAATGAGGAGATGCCACCTATTATTGTACTTATATACCAGGCAAATTTACAAATGCTTCCCAAAGCCCAAAGGGTTAGTTCAAACTTTTTTCATTGATGTTGCTGTGCATTTTTCTAGTTCAGTGCCAACAAATGCCTACTTTGAATCCTCTAGGGTGAGGCACACTAGTCTACAATGACAGCTTTATTAGGGATGTCATCCATGATTGTGAAGAAGCTTCCCTTGGGTTTCCCACAAGGTTTTCCTTGGAAAAAAGAAGTACAATGCCTAAAATGGCTCCTAAATCTATCTATTTCTGTGGGACTGTCAAGTTGGCTAGATTCTAAAGACAATGTATTCAACAAAAGGTGGAGAAATGGGTGTATATTTATTATTTGAGAATCATTGCATAATCATAACAACTGAGAGCCAAAAAAATACAGGTAGAAGTACATAGAATCCTTCTATAAAACAACATAAAACTTGAAGTTATATATATTCTGATAAAAAATTAAATAAAATGAAGTTAGAGACTAGCATTACACTTGGAATCTACCATTGATTTTCCTACATAAAATATAATTCATAGATTGACAAGAATAGAAAAATGCACCTTGTGATCTTGTTCCTCGGCAAAATACTCTCTATTAACATCACTCCTTGGAATAGCCTCAATGGAGTTAATGGCCAAGGCTGTATCTCAAACTTGGATTGGAAATCCATATTCAAGATCAAGCAGACACACCTGACAAACGTTTTTGAGTTTACAGCATTTTTGGCAAACATCTGTTTTCTTATACCTTGCATCACAGCCTGGTCTCCACTTGAAAACTGTAAATGGTCTGGTGCAAATTTTACACACTTTGTCAAATTTTAATTTTGTCTGCACCCAAAAAAAAATTCATTTAAACTCAATTCGACCACATATATGTCAATGCTTTTATAAGCCATATATAAATATACATTACATATAGTACACAAGTGCTAAAATTTGAAATAAGAAAATTCATGCATAAGAAATAAGTAATGATACAATACAATAACTAGAGAAATAAGACAAGATACTACCTCTCAAAGTCTATCTCTCTACTATTTCAAACCTTCCTACTATGTTGTTCCTACAAACAGTACATCATAGAGTTGTAAACATCAGCACCTTCCAAATTTTAAAAAATTTAGGTCATCCTTCTTGACCACGTTCTCATGTTTTGATTTACATTAAAGTGAGCTAGCAGCCTAGAAGAGTAACTAGCATGGTCAATGATCACACTCAACTCTAAAGGAAACAAACCCCCTAGAAGACAAAGTGAACATAAAAGGATGGTTTTGCAAGGGGGGTTTTTCAATAACTGACCTAACACGCATGCCTTCTTCAATATAAGTAGGGGAGACTTTATCACCCAGTCCAACAACAAACTGCATTCCCAAGAGAAAGATCTTTAATAACACCAATTATAATTAGTTGAAAAATACCTCTTGGTATAATAACCAAGTATAATTTACATAGGGATGGTCAACAAAAAAGTTCAATAAAAACTATAGATCACCAAATGATGTTTAAGCATTCCTTCAACAATGTTTCACATTACGCAAACATGAGTTGGAAACATTGACTAATGAGCATCACATGATATCAATCAACAATGATAAAGACATTGATGTACACTACATAGTGACTATAAGAGTATCCATATGGAGGACTAGAATGAATTATATGTTTCGTACAACTCCTACGAAAACTAAAACTCAATTGTAAGGTATTGATGCAAATAGGTGAAACATTAAGGGTGATGTGATCGATATTGCCATTTTTATTGATAGAGTGATCAAAGCAATTACCCTCCGCTCCCTTTTTTTTTTTGGGTATCTCCTTCATGGTTTATAAAACACAAAAGAGAATAAAAGTAAGATTTACAGTTTATTTTTTGTTTACATTATTGAACCCCCAAAAAAAAATGATACTTGATTTGAGTGTCTTCTTCTTTGTTTAATGATGTGAACGGAGAGATAATGGTATGCTTGGTATGAGGTGTTTTCTTCATGAGTTTTTAATGAGACTAAAAAATATAAAAGTATTCTTAAAACCCTTGACATATTAATGAGCATGAGAATAATAGAAAGTGAGATTCCTTGAAGAAATAACTAATATAAAGGGTAACAACTTATTTCAAACTAACAAAACCATTGTAAGAAAATACAAGTAGATATGTTATTAGGATTTTGTATAGTTGTTACAGGCTTTTGATTACACAATCAGATACTTGGGTCCACCTTGCACTTTGGGAAGCCTCTATGAGCCATAGTATTATTCCTAGACCTCCTTTAGTGGTGCCTACAACCCTACACCTTCTCCTCTCCAACATTAAATTCATTTACACTCAGCCTTACTTGGTGTTTACACCATTGAAGCTCCTTCCCATTGGACATGGCTATATCCATTTGAAGTCTTCACCTTTGTGCATACCCATACTCGATTACTCCCCTGCTTGACAACTCCAATGCCATGATAAAGAGCCAAATCCTATTGAGGGTCATCTTCTCAAGTAGAAGGGAGTGCTCAAGGCACACTTCAAGCTCATAAGGAAGCACGAAGATATCATTCTCAAACCCCTGCTCCTATACAACAGGAAATCAACTATGTTGATATTGAATTTCGTGTTCAACATGATGAGCAAGTTGTTGAGGAGGTCTTTGCCTCTATGGTTGAGTGGGTGACTGATTCAGGCCATACTTTAGGGTGCCAAAACTAATATCTATGTATAATCGAGCTATACTAGAACATGAAATCGCTTCCCAAAAAGTATTTTCTTAGAGCATAATGAAGCTCGCAGGGAGATATTATTACAGATTTATGAACTACAAATGGAGAACAAGGATCCTAGTTTGCAACACTGTGACATCTCTACCAAGTTGGCCCTTCAAATTTAATAGATGGGACAGAGAACAAAATCTAGAACTAAATATCAATCTTCTCGAGGGTTGCATGGTAATAGAATGGGATGCCACTGTTCATGCCATGGACAGTGAAACTAATAACTTGTTGTGAAAACTTGTGCCCAGATTGAGCATACAGTGTTTAAGTATTGGCATGAAGGATTAAGTCCTTAATGAGATCACAACTTTATCATTATGAATAAACCTTCAAAGCACAGCACAAGACATTAAAGCCTATGAATCTAAGAATTGAAGATTGCTACTCAAAAGAGCTTATTCTACTGTAAACTACTGCTCAGTAGAGCTTATTCATTTTCTATCCTGTTGTAGCATGTGCCAAAATAAGGCTACCAGTTGAAATTAGTGAATTAATGCAATCACCTCATGGATACAATGGTCCTTTCCTCTGTGCTTAGTCATCATGCAAAAATATGAAACCGCGAAACCAAAATGTTTGCAGGATGGAATATTGTCATTGCTGGGCTACAACAGAACCTGGGTACTTGCAAATGAAAAATGTCATCAATTTTGATGCAATAGTGGACATGATCTGCCACGAGATATGTGTAGTTGTCCTGAAGAGGATTTTTGTGAACTCTGTCAAACCACATACTGCCCCCTTTTCTTGAAACTCCCATTTTTCCATCACATGAGACCACATAATATTGTCCAAATGATTGTTGTTAAAGGTCCGTATTGGATAGATGAAAACTTGTCATAAGGGAAGCATGATCTGCAATTCTATCTTTTAAGGAATATTGATTCCATAGTCTTCCATAACCATTATTAGGCCACCACAAGTGCTAGTAATGCAACCCATCTGGAAGTTCTGCACCTAAGGCTCTAAGTGATAGGCCTATAAATAGTTGGGGAATGCAGTCCACTGTCATAGCTACATAGTTTCCCCTGAGATATCACATCCACATTATTACAGGCAAAAAGTTCTGAAGCAGTAATATGTAGTGTAGAGCACTCCTTGCTGGTTATTATGGAGTAGTAAGGCCACCAGACCAAATTCTTCCAACCCTAGGTCACTGATTCTACTAGTTCTTATGTTTCAGTAGGGGTAGTGTCTTCCTGGTGTTCTAGGATTTCTTCTGCCCTTGTTTTTTTGGAGTAGTAGGGGTTTGGGTGGTGGTAGGAATGTATCATGTCCTCTTCTTTCCTGGAACACAGGGTGGCCTATTTTCATGCACTCTCATTCTCTCGGTGGTTGGTTTGATACTAATTATATCAACGTCAATATCACCATACTTCTATGGTGTAATAGAATTTGTCTCTTCTTAATATGAGTTAGTAGGTACTTTGTAGCCAAGGGATTCATGACAATATATTCTTCCTCCTTCACAATTGCAATGGGTGGAGTCACACAACATTGGGATCATTTAGTGAAGTTGCAACCATTGGAGTTTCAATGACTTCTTCCCAGGATTTTCTTGCTTTGTTTAGAGCTTGTACCATGAGTAACCTGATAAGGCCATGGTGAGAGACGAAATATCTTGGTATGTTTGTTTTTTGTGCATGGGCTTCCTTATTTTGCAGGGACTTGAGTAGGAAGTACAACATATTGACATTGTGACAATGTCTGAGTTGGTCAAGGAAACAAATGTCCATATTCCTCTAATCCAAATGAAGCACCTATACTGTCAGTAACCTAGTGAATTGACTATGGATCAAAGTTTTTACTGAAAATTAAATATTAGTTTTAGCAATCACTAGATACATAAAGGAACCTCTCTACTGTCTATAAATTCACTAGATAGCATATTTATAATGTAGAAATGATACCAATGAAGAAATGGTAAGAGGTTACCATGGTTTAATGTAGATTCTCTGACCCAGAGCCTACACGATCTCCTTGAGGCTCAGTCTGCATCATGTCAATATGGGGTGTAGCCTGAAAAGTAGAAACCAAAGTTAATAGAAAAGTTTGTGAAAAGAAATATAATAAACATTATAAATATGTTGAACGAAAAGTATCAATACCTGTATCACTACTGGAACCTGAGAAGGAATAATCTCTTCATGCAGCCCTTAATGTGTAGTGCTAACCTGAAAAATTCCATAATGTTAATACTCATACCATATAAAATTGTGTGACATAAATTCAATTTCAATTTGATGTACAAAAATATAGATAGATAGAAATGAATGTGGCACCTGTACATGATCATGTCCATGATCTACAGAATGAGGACCAGGGGCAAGGCAATGTTGTTCTAAGAATGTTGTAAACTGCATAAGTTAAATAAATATATTGGCGTAAGTTTTTGGATCTACTAAATGTATATACACCAAAAAAACATGTTACATGCACTCTAGATCATCTTATAAATGTGTATTTTAAAATAGATCAAAACATTCTTGTACATACCTCTCCCATGGTGTTCATTTGTCGTGTAATGGATTGCTCATAGAGGTCTCTACATGAGGATGCATACTCCATAAGCTCATCTTGCTCCATCTCCCTCAACACGTCATATGGAATACTCACAAATGAACGAACTCCTGCACTAGATGAAGGTTGGCTTGTCCCTAAGTCGACTTCCACCCCTCCTAAAGCAGCTGTAATATTTTTTTGTATCTTCTTCCTCATTTGTGACGCAGCACTAGAGATAAGGGCTAACTCCTCTGGAAGTGTAACTACCTCAGGTTTTTGAGGTGCTAAATGAGGTGCTGGAGGCCTAAACCCAACATCTCGCATAACATCAAGTCGTTCATATGTACGACCTTTTCCAGCTCCATAGAATTTGGACCCAGTATCTGTATAGTTAGGGTCCATGTGCTCTCGAAATTGAGCAAACAACATCCTAACAAAATATTGTGGCACCTCATCATTTTTTGGGAACTTCCCATATGCATACAAGAACTTCTCATAAATATAAGGTGCAATATTGGAATCATTGAATCTTGCAATCTTCATACATTTTTTTGTCTTCAGGCCGCAATTCAAATAGTGACAAGGCCATTTCTTTAGTGACCCTACTTTTAACTTCATTGTAGGAGTGGATACCAATCACTGACGCTCTCCTCCTACGCATCATGTCAAAAAAAAATTGGGTTGATGGTCCAACCCCATGATAAGTCTCTATCAAACTCTCTAAATTGTGCAAAACAATTTGGAGACAATTTCGACTAGGGGCAGAGAGATTGCAACTTTGAAATTCATTGTGCAATCTCATGGAATGCTCCCTCATCCCATCAATAGTAAGTAAAGAGATGGTATCTTCCTAAGGCATCTGCTCAGGAATATCACCGGGATGGGTGTAAAGGGGATCATAGCTCAGATTTCGAGCAAAATCATGAACCCTACGACCTCTACCCATAGGAAGGCAACTGTTGTTGTGGATTCGTCACACGAGTGTATGAAATCACACAAGCTTATAGAGTGTGGTCTACTATGTAAACTATTGGTAACAGGCAGAAAGTGGGGGAGCTCAAAAGCATAAAACTTAATGGAAATAGTATGCTAAAGTATGCTTTGGTTAAACTAAAACTAAAAACACAAATATACAGAAGCTATATAGAGAGTTCCAACCAATAATAATGCAAACGATGGCTCGATGGCCTCTTCTTATTAAACGTTTGAAATGAAGAAGAAATTTTACCCACTTGCCAAATGGCACCTAGGCAATGGCTCTAGGTCCCGATGCAAGGATGTTTCCTTCCAAGCTCTGCCTCTGATGCAATCTCACTTTCTCTCTCTCTCTGCTGTGGTGGACTAAGATGTTGGGTGACCAACTATCTAGTCCTCTTTAGCTCCAACTCCAGGTCACACACAATGCTGGTGTTCCTTGGGCAACTTTGGCCAGCATAACCTTGTGATCACCATTTGTTCATCTCTTGGTGGGTTTATATAGGTGAGCTTCAAATCCTCCTTCCCTCTCTTGGTACATGATGGATGGTGACCCAAGGGAGAGGTGTGATTCCATTGTGTGCTCAAATATTCTTTTGTGTGCTCACATAATGTCTAAGGAGGCACTGGTGGCTGTCCTTAGGTGGCTTTCACATAAGGAGTAACTGTCCTTTGCCTGTTGTGGTCCCAAAAAGTGACTTTTTTCCATTTCTAGGAATGCGTGCTTATCGGGAAAGGTGCGTAGAAGGTGCTCTTCTCAAAGGAAAAAGTGTGCATTTGAGCATTTATGACTAGTTCAAATTTGATTTTCTAAAAACCTTAGAGATTTTAAATACTTCTTGATTCCATAATGTAGTCCTGTTCTGTAAATCCTTGGGCTCGAAATTAATTGATGTCGTCTTCTGCTGTACGATTTTCTAGTGTTAATAGTTTCCCCCTAATGTGTGAGGTCTAGGAAGAACTGCATAGCCGAAATACATTATATTTTCTTTTCTGTATCATACGCAGAGAGAGAGAGAGAGAGGTATGCATGCATTTTTGGAATTGACAACACCTTGCACCATTTTAGAGATAACCATGGCCTAAGGGACCCCCTACAAGCAGATAAAATATAAAACATATTTACAAAATTTCAACGAGGCGGGCATGTCCCATGCTCGTGATTCTATGGCTAGTTAAACAGAATTGACAGATACATGTGATGTATGTGCCACTACTGTGGTAGTGATGCTGGTGGTTGTTGATGACGACTACTGACGCCCTCAGGGGCGTTTTTTCTTTGACGATAGGTGGAATGTGGTACCCATATGCGTAATCCTAGTATGGCATATCATTGTGCCATGTACGAATATGTAATCGCTGGGACCTTCCCGTGTAAGCATTGTTTTCAGAGATTCTTATGAAGGCACGAGTCTTCGATGGATCTTGATCAAAGTGTAATGGTTGTAAGGTACGATACCATTGTGATATGAAAGCTTTTGTTGTAGTCGAATGTTAAGAGGGTCGATGACATCTGTGGACAATGATGTCTCCCACAGTGCCACCCGAGGATACCCCTTTGCATGGGGAGGGGTCATCCAAGGTACCGCTTCCTTTTTAGAAAAGAGGTGTTGAGGTCGACAAAAAGGAAGCCTTAACCGAACCATGAGTCACTGACCTGAGGGGTCTGGGATCATGATATGATGGGTTTAACATAAGCATGTTGGTGAGCGGTGGCTGAAAAATGATGATGGGGATTCAGTGGCCTGAGCTTGAAGTATACTTGAGTAGCTTGGCAGCAGTCATAGGTATTTTTGAATGAAAAATCCCTGGAGTCGGTAGGATTTCCAGGGCAGGTGTGAACCGGCTATGATTGTCGTAATGGTGCGTGCATGGGGGATGAAATACTTCGACCAAGGGAGATGGGGGACTGTTTCCATGGGAGAAAAGGTGAAATATGAGGGTGAAGTGGTGAAGAGAATCGTTTGCAGTCTTTGTACACTTACGAAAAGAATAAAATAATGGGGTTTGGTTTGTACAAAACATGGAGACGGGTACCCCAAAACATGAAAGATGGTCGCTCACTAAAGGTGTGAGGATGGCGTTTTGTTGGGGATAGGGGTCCCATTGGTTGGTCTCATGTGCGGGGTTGATGAAGCAGAAGATGTCATAGATGGGATTATGCTGATGGAGGTATGGCAGGACAAATGCGGTGTGTGGAGGTGCGCTTTCAATCTGCTTGTACAACCTGATCATCTAGGAAGGGGGTTGAGTTTGAATGGTGAAATTGACCTTATGCATGATATGTGTATGGGCATGAGATGCTTCCCGAACTAAAATGGTATGGCCATGGCATCACCTGTGGGGTGATGTATGGTCTACTTTGGATGATGATCGCCATGGAGGGGAGGCTCTACCGACTTCGCGGGCGTTTATCATATACAGGGTGAGGTGATGATAAATGCGATTGGGTATGAGGACCCTATGGTTTATTTCTAATGGAGAAATGATGTCAGGATATGCAAAGCTCTCTGGGACTCTATCATGCTGAGGGTATAATGATACCTTCTCCAGAACTTTCAGTGAATGGTGCTATGAAGAGTTTGCGGGTTCTTCCTGCAAAAACAACTACCTCAAGTGAAAGCATCTTCTTTTCATCTAATATTATTGAAAAACATGAATTTTGGAAAGGAATATGGGAGGGTGCATACCTACCGACACTGAAAAAAATATTTTTCGGGGGTGCGAATGTGTGGCATCGCCTCTAGTGATCAGATACTCTAAGCTCCATTTTTCCCTTGGGAGTTGTTACTTGGCTCCTAGTTTTGATTTCATTTTGGGTTGTCCCCAGACTGAGATTAGGGGGGGCATTGCTGGTTACTGCCCCCTATCGAGGATCTCCCTTTTGTTTGTTCCTCGGCTTCTTTTTGCATCATTTGGAGGATTGTCATAATTCTCCTGGTTGTATGGTTGGTGATGAGCCTAGGAAGGGTTGCACTAGATTGACTGGGGAATTACATTGTGCCATTGGTTCATTCTATGGGGGGAATGGGAAATATCGGTTCCCTTGTCCATGGTTGGTATATGAGTGTCGAGGTGACTTTCTTGATAGCTAGGTTGTGATACGTTCTAAATAGAATCGTATGAGTATCCAGGGTGTTGATTACTACTGCCTAGGTGTCCTTGGCCCAAAGACCCAATCAAACCATTTGTAGAATCAACGTGCATGGTGCTACTGTTGCCTAGGTGATCTTGGGAAAAATACCCGATCAAACCATCTGCAGAATCGATGCGCATGGTACTATTGCTGCCAATGTGATCTTGGGTCAAAGACCTGATCAATCCATCTGCAGAATCTACCTTCGTGGTAACTCCATGAGTGCCATGGGTGCTACTGCTGCCTAGGAGATCATGGGTCAAATACCTGATAAAACTATATGCAGTAGACGACACACCTGATAACTCCCCGAATATAGATTATTGATGCCTAGGTGACCTTGGGCCAAAGACTCGATCAAATCGTCTGCAGTAATCGATGCGTCTGATAACTCAAGAGGATGAGGCGACCAGGTTCCCCTCTTCCTGGTTGGTGTATGGTGGTTTGGGGGGAGGAGGGACAAATAGTTGTCTTTCTAGTGACAGTTGTTCCTCCTACAGGTACAGGATGGTACGAGGCTCGTCATTGATAGACTCGATAGAGGGATCCTCTTGATAGGATCGCTTGATCGCATGTAAGGAATCCCTATATCGTGGTATTTCTGGACAATGGTGGGTATAGTACCCATAGGTGTCACAGAGAGCGCATACATGATTGGTACGCAGTGGCTTGCCTGTACTTTTGGTGGTAAGTTCTTTTTTATGGGAACATCGTGTCAAGGTGCCTGCCTCGCAGCTGAGGAGTGGTTTTAATTCGTCCAACTCTAGGCATATGTGGGTAGGGTGTCTTGTGACATCACATATAGTGCAAGTTGATGACTCCCTTTGCATGGTGGGGGTCACCACTTTCTTTCCTTTCTTGGCGATTTTCTTGGTCATGGTCACCAGTTTCGCAATGGGAATTTCCCATGCGGGGGCAGTTTTGACTGATGCTTGGGTAGCTTGGGGCTCCTCGGGACCGGGGGGCTTTAACCCAAGTGCAGTAACATTGGTAGTTGTTATTCCTAGAGGGGGAACGAGATACCACACTGGGAATGCAAATGATATATTGGGTAACACCATTGTTGCCAAGACCTGCTGGGAGGTGAAGCCAGGAAGTGGTTAGAGGAAAGGAGTTTGGGAGGTGACATAGACTAGGGAGGCTATAGTAGCTAATGCCTCGGTGTTTTTACTGCTTCAGTCTGTGTCCTGAATAACCTTGGTGCTTGATGTGGACATCATGCATACTGGGGCCCTTGTGGCATTGCGTGATACCTTAGGGATAATGGGAGGATCTCCTGGGAATGACCCTAGGACGGACGATAGTTTGAATTGGCCAGGGCCATATTCTTGATATCGTGAAAGACCATCTGCAGTTGTATCTACATAGGGTAGAATTACATCTGTGTTGGTCAACAGACGCTTTTCACTATGCATCAGCTGGTCTACTATGATGATTCGATCCTCGTGGGGGAACATCATGATGCAGAAAGCGGAGGATGCTATGGCAGACATGGCGTACATGTAACTCTGCCCAAGGAGTATATTGTAATCCAAGTGAGCTTCCAAGACTTCAATGTCTATTTGGACCGTCTTGCCGGCTAAGTAGACCATTACATTTTGGAAGAGACCGACGGGGGTCGAGGGATGACCGTCGTATGCTCTTAGTGTGATGATGGAAGGTTTGAGTTCGGTGGCTCCTAACTTCTGCCATACATTCTTTGACATGATGCATGTGGATGCACCCTTGTCAATGACACATCGGTGAACAGTGATATTCTGTACCGATACTGGTATCTGGAAGGCGACCATGGAGGGAAGCCTAATGGTGGCTTTGTCTAAGTCAAAATCCATCATGCGCATGTCGGTAGGGTCGACAGCGCCTAATGCAGAAAGTAGGGATTTCCGTTGCTTTGGGCACGACTGCAGTACTTCCAATGCAGACATAGCAGCAGGTGATTGACCTAAATCGTGTAATTTTGGGTTGCTTTGGAGTAGTTACCTGCTTGCCTATTAGCCCTTTTACCATTTTTGGCAACGGTTCCAAAGGAATCTTTGGAATGGTCAAAGGTGCAGTCGGCACACTTGTACTAGCCCCTGACGTACTGGTGTCTGGTGGGGTGTCGCAGCTGTGATTCTGAGTTCGGAAAAACATTTCTTCCCCAGCCATGTAAATTTCATGGTTGATTTTCCCATAATCTTCAGGGTTTTGTTGTTGAGTGCTGACCGTTCCTTGATGGGGGAAGGGTTCTTGCATAACTGCAGTTGTCTGGGAAGATCATCCTTGTCCTCAGTTACTCTGAAGCTTTTTAAGCTCAGGGAGTTCGGGACAGTGGTGAGTATAGTGCCCGTACTCACCACATATTGAAAAAGAATGATTTTTTCATAGAAGTGGCCTTTTACATTGCCTTTGGGCATTTCTTGGCTCCTTGTTCTGATTCTGGTTGGAGTTACCTCTAGCTTGGGATTACGGTGGGTGTTTTTGGTTGCTGCCCCCCCCCCCGTCCAGGGTTCCATTTGGGCTTGTTTTTTACCTTTCTCTTAACCACATTAGGAGGATAATTCTCCTAATCATACTGGTGTGGTTGATTTTGGGACAATTGCACAAAGTTCACCTATGCATTGTTTTGCGTAGGTGGGTTATGTGCTTGGGACTGAGCATATTGTTGTCCCATGTTTACACCTAGCTGTTGGGGGGGAGTTCTTCTGTCAGTTTTTCTTCCTGCGTACTGGGTCCCCTCAGCCGAAGGATAAGGTCCTCCTTGGTGATACGCTAGTGCCCTATTAGTGAAATTTTGCTGCTGCATATGATGACTTTGAAATCCAGGTTGATACATGTTCTGGGTAGACCCATGTGTGTAACCGAGATTCTGACTGCTACTGCCTAGGTACCCTTGGGTCATAGATCCAATAAGCTTGTTTGTAGAGTTAGACATGCCTGGAAATTCTTGATAAGATTGCAGGCATGACGTGTTGGGCAGGATATTGTATATGTATCCTGATTTCATGTAGATCAATTCAAGATGTTGGGCTTTACTGATTTCATCCTCTTCAGATGTGGGGTTACATTGCACCACATCCTTTGCAATCTATGGCGTCAGAGTTTTCAAGAATAGATCTAAAAGTACTCAATCGTCGAGTTGTGCTTTGCATAAACTGCGACGCCGCCTCCACTCATGGAGATTTTCTAAAATATGGGTAGAGGGAGATTGTCTGAAATGAGTCAATAACTCCATTCTTGAATCATGGTGAATGGGTAACTAAAATTATGTGAGGAACACGGTAGCGAGGGTGCTAAAGGTTCTATGTGAAGCAAGAGGTTTCTCCACGTACCATTTCGTGGCCACTCCCATAAGAGTGCGTTGAAATAGCATCAACTGAATAGTATCGTCAATGATGCTATTCGATGAGCACCACAGGTGAAAGGTCATTATATGATTTCCTGGGTCTTCCGCTTGCTCGCCTTCAAACTTTGGTATGTCTGAAGGGAGCTTCGTGGGCATGGGAGGAAAATTGGGGTTGTGTGTGATGGGGTCATTGGTGAGCTTGGTCAAATCCGGTAGATTCAACGCCGCTATGAAGGGTGACTGGGAGGTTGATGCAATGGCAATGTGTGAAAACACAAAGTTCTAGTTAGAACAAGGGTTAGTCTATGACGTACCCTGTTGTGAATTTATTTGGCTTCCCATATGGGATGCGCTTCTCTACCCTCCAGGGGACGAGGGGGGAGTGGTGTGTGGTGTGGTGTTGGGAGACTGACTAGGGTTCCCAACTAAGGTTTCTCCAAGAAAGGGGGAACCAGCCACTGTGGCAATGTTCCATCTTTGACGCCTAAACGGTGAAAGATTTGGAACCCCTCCCGGTAATGGGGGGAGGTCCAAAAGACGCCTGGATTGATGAGGTTCTGTTGGAACCGTTTGAGTTTCAACCAGGTTAGGTTTTGGAAAAATTTTGAGGGGATTGAGTCTGTGATCACGACAAATTTATGGCCACATACATAAAACAAAGAAAAAATGAAATGAATTTTCCTTTAACTTAATCTATGTGATCAATGAAGCAAAAAAAATGATTTTGTTTGTTTGCACGTGATACTCAAAATTATAGAAGACTTAATACATCCCCACACACTCAAAAGTAACTGGGCCTTGAGAGGATTTCTTTCGAGTGCTAGCACAATGTCCCGTAAGAGCTAGCGACGCCCCCAGTCAGCAGAAGAGAATCAACTAACGTAAGGGTAGAGGGTCTGGCACTTTCCTGCACTGTCACCTATAGGGTAAAGGATAATTTAGTTTTGGCCAATAAGAACAACCATCCCACGTGAGCGTTCGAGTCTTGGGCTCCTTGGTAGTCAGCTAACAGTACCGAGTATCAGTCGGGTCAAGTAGCCCCAACTGATTCCACACACACTATGCCTAAGCCTAACCCCCTCTGAATCGGGTCTCTGCAGCGCTCGGGTTTTCTTTTCCATGGGTTGATTAGTGGGTTTTAAAGCTCCCTAAATACACAACTTCTATGTTTCAATGTGAAGTGTGATCAGGGAAGCTTATTGGATGCCTACCCCCTTGATCCTAACTTAATCTATAAATTCTCTTGTGGCCCCTGTGGGGAGAATTTATTGAATTGGTTTAAGTTATGTTTAGGTGGCTTTCTTTTCTTAGTGGGTGAATGTGTGTGAGCGTATGGTGAACAATATCATAATTTGAACATATGGATATCGATGATACTTTACAAAAGTCCCCTAGTTAAATGATGTGACTTTTTTCCTTGCTCAAATAGAAAGCATTTGCGAATAATGGGCCGCATTCAAATCCTCCTAGTTAGTCTATGTGAGTGACTAAAGGGAGATGGCGAATAACGAATGGAGAGAGTTCATATGCTTTTCTAGGGTCACCAAATGGTGCAAAGATAGCAGAGATTACTTTCTCTAATTGTCGATTCAATCCTAGTCCTGCAATTTCCTAAATGCAAAAATTGAATTTAAACTAAACAATTTCTACACTAGCTTCTGCATATGTGGCCTTGAGCCACTTACTTGGACTAGTTAAGCTAAGTGTGCATACCAGAATGTGAAAAAAACATAAAATGTTTGGAAAACAATGATTAATTCGCCCCCTACTTAAACTATGTGAACATTTTTTGCAAAAACCAACTGAAATGAAAACTAACTAAATGCCTACAGAAAGCAGCAAAAAATGAGTTCTAGGAAGTTGTGGGGTATCAACACAGGTGTTGGCAGGTACATTAGGGGCTACCCAACACACTTACAAGCAGAAAAAATGCAAAAAATAGGGAGAAAAAATATCTCTGCAATTTGTGCGCAAAAGCCCTTGACAGGTACGCCTTCCTGTGCGCAAGTCACTCCTAAACGCACGCAATATGCCTCTGTGAGGAAAAACTGCACGCAAAAATCCTACAAGTAAAAAGATAAGAAGCTGCCTTCTTCAGTCTGTCACCTCAGTGAGTCTATGGACTGCACGATGGGTCAGAGGACTGTTAGCTCCACTCCAGCATAGACAAAGGGTCTCCTACAAAATATGGCACAACCAGATAAACTTGAAACATGCCAGTGGAGTCGCCAATTATGTTTTTGTGGATTCGTCGCACAAGTGTCTGAAATTGCACAACCTTAGAGAGTGTGGTCTACTCTCTAAACTATTGGTAACAAGCAGAAAGTGGGGGAGCTAAAAAGCATAAAAATTAATGGAAATAGTATGCTGAAGTATGCTCTGGTTAAACTAAAACTAAAAAACACAAATATACAGAAGCTATATAGAGAGTTGCAAATGATAATAATGCAAACGATGGCTCGATGGCCTCTTCTTATTAAACGTTCGAAATGGAGAATAAATTTTACCCACTTGCCAAAGGGCATCTAGGCAATGGCTCTAGGTCCCGATGAAAGGATGTTGCCTTCCAAGCTCTGTCTCTAATGCACTATCACTCTCTCTCTCTGTTGTGGTGGACTAAGATGTTGGGTGGCCAACTATCAAGTCCTCTTTAGCTCTAGCTCCGGGTCGCAAACAATGCTAGTGTTGCTTGGGCAACTTTGGCGAGCATAACCTTGTGCTCACCATTTGTTCATCTCTTGGTGGGTTTATATAGGTGAGCTTCAAATCCTGATGGATGGTGACCCAAGGGAGAGGTGTGATTCCATTGTGTGCTCAAATATTCTTTTGTGTTCTCACATAATGTCTAAGGAGGTGTTGGTGGCTATCCTTAGGTGGCTTTCACATAAGGAGTAACTGTCCTTTGCTTGTTGTGGTCCTAGAAAGTGACTTTTTTCCATTTTCAGAAATGCGCGCTTATCAGGAAAAAAGGTGCGTATAAGGTGCTCTTCTCGAAGGAAAAAGCGCACATTTGAGCATTTATGACTAGTTCAAATCTGATTTTCTCAAAACTTTAGAGATTTTAAATACTTCTTGATTCCATAATGTATTCCTGTCTTGTAAATCCTTGGGCTTGACATTAATTGATGTCGTCTTCTGCTGTATGATTTTCCAGTGTTAAAAGTGACCACCACGACCTGTAACATGTTAAATTATTGCACATAATAAAAATTAAATAATTTATAAGAAAAATTTGTTTTTAGAAAACTTGTCAGGTCATTTGAAAATACCTGGTGGAAAAACTATCTCTTCCTCTTCACTCATACTAGGATGGTTCCCTTCCGAGGAATGAACATCTCTAACACCCGCTGTACAAAACATTAAATTGTTTTATAACACAAGTTCATGAGACACACAATAAGTTTCACATTAAACATACATCAAACAATAAATTTTCCTTTAGATTTTACCTGGAGGAGAAGTATCCAAGTGTGGGATGGATGCCACAGGCTAAGACATTGTTCTCCTTTGCCCCTCACCAGCAATAGGGCCAACCCCAACTCCTACATTTGCACCTATGAAGCATAATGTTTTCACATTAAACACATGTCATTTGAAAAAAAAAAATCACCTGTTCAACATTGAATATAACATAAAATTGACCATTTTAACTAGCAATTGATCTAAAGTGTACCTATGCCGTGTATAAGATAATCCTCAGAATAGGCTCTATAAAATTGGGGGCGGATGGTAATAGGTCTATGGGGCTCCTCTTGTTCGATTTCCTGTCTGGGCACACGAGTCATATGAGTGCGTCCACCTGTGCAGGATCAAAAAAATTCACATTAATCAATTTTTGACAATGAACAATAAATATAATCTACTTGGAAACATGACATAACTAAACAACCAATGTACCTGATAATCATCCTCTCATGGAGGGGTCTCTATAGGGCTCGCATGATGCCATTGTTGCTATAGTATCAAATCAAATTTCTGCCCCTCATAAAAAAATTAGAAAACAAATTATCAATCGACAGTCATGTCATCAGCTAAAAGGTCAACCAAGATAGAGTTTGCAGATTTATTTGAGATGGTAAAGCAGCTAAAAGGGATGTGGGT